>NC_069409.1:6502537-6582537 GCF_026875155.1 Cherax quadricarinatus
TCCGTTAAAGGGTGCATACGAGTTTTCCTTCCTTAACAGAGTCACCCATTAAGGGTGAATACGCTACAACCCTTCATTGTGCACTCCCTTACAGGGGTACATACACTACGAGGGAGATGTATTGGTACAGTTTTTGTTATATGGAAATGGTTTCTCGGAAAAATTTCAATCACCCACGCCATTTTGCAGTTATAAAGCTTCCTTAATTGCCATCAGGGGAACTGATTATTCAGAACTGGGTTAAGTTTCAATGAACCCTAGTACCGTCCCTGGAACAATCCATAACCTAAAATACTGTGGATAAAACATTCACAACCCATAACCTGGCTGAAACAATACGTAATCCCAGAAATTATGGATACAGCAATTTGCAACTGTCCCACAATTTCTTGGCTTTCACGCTTCACAAGTATATTACCGTGGCTAGAACCAACCATAACTAACCCACAATATGACAATTCACAGTTCACAATATCTAGGCTGCAACAATTCGTAATCAACTAACCAATACCATGGCTGGAACAGTTTACAACTGACCCACAATGCTGTTGCTGGAACAATTCACAATTATCCTAAAATACCGTGCTTAGAGCAATTAACCCACAAAACCACTAAAGGTAGAATTAACAACTAGCCCAGAATAACACGTGGTTGGGGAAACCTTGAAACATAACTCATGATACGGCAGCTGGAACTAATCCACAGAGCAGTGGATTGTCAATTGCAAATTAGTTGCAGTTGAGAATTACAATGTAGTTGTGATTTGTTGCAATGGCTGCAACAACTAACTTGCAAAATCATAGCAGGAACCAGTCAATACCATGGTTGTAAACAATCCTAACTCCTATTATACCGTAACTGGAACAATTCGCAACTATTCCACAACAGCTTCAATTGAAAAAAAAATCATAACCAACACAAAATATCGTTGGTAGAACAAATATCATCCACTAACACTGCTAGCACACTTCACAACTAACCCGTAGTTCAGTTGCTGGAACAATTGTCAACACACTGATAGGGTCAACAGGAAGGGTGGTGGAGTGGCGATGTATGTCAGAGAAAATTTAAAATTGCTGTCTTAGACATGATGTAAGATTAGAAACATCGAACACAGAATCTGTTGAATACAGTTTCTCGAGGGTCGTGACAAATTAATTTTGGGTGTGATTTATAGGCCCCCAAACCTTGATAGGGAGTGCAGTAAGCTGTTATGGGACGAAATTCATAAGGCATCTAGATAAGAAAATGTTGTTATAATGGGAGATTTTAACTTTAGACAAATTGATAGGAACAATATGACATGAAATCTTGAGTCTAGTGACTTTCTTGATACGGTTCAGGATTGCTTTTTAGAACAGGTTGTGACAGAACCAACTAGAGGAAAACAATCTGCTTGACTTGGTTCTTGCCAACAAAGATTCACCAACTAATAATCTTGAGGTTAATGATGAGCCTGGGGGAAAGTGATCACAAATCACTTAGTTTCAATATATCATGGAATTACCCAAATAACTGCAACCAAATCACTGTCCCAGATTATCGCTTGGCCGACTTCATGGGACTGAAAAAATACCTGGGTGGGCTAAATTGGGATGTGCTGACTATGGGTCAGGTAGGTGATCTTGGTTGCCAATATGACGTTTTTCAGAGCATAGTTCTAGCTGCCCAGACAACTTTTGTTCTGAGCAGGGAAATTAGATCTAACAAAAATGATCCCAAATGGATGAACAATAGATTAAAACATCTCATTGTTCAAAAGAGAGCCATATATACGCGTATCAAACGAAGGGATGGGCAGTTAAGAAATCAATATATTCAGTTAAAGAGAGAAATAAAGAAAGGAATAAGAAAAGCAAAAAGGGATTATGAGGCTAAGGTCGCAAGGGATTCAAAGACTAGACTGAAAGGGTTCTTTCAGGTATACAGAAGTAAGATTAGGGAAAAGATTGGCCCACTTAAGAGTAACTCTGGTCAGATCACTGACAGTGATAAGGATATGTGTGAAATTCTCAATTCCTACTTCCTCTCAGTTTTCACCCAGGAAAATACTAGCGATATTGCTGAAATAATAGATTATGTAGAACAAGATAATAAACTATGTACAATTGCGGTAACTAGTGACATGGTCCTCAGACAAATAGAGAAACTAAAACCTAACAAATCCCTAGGCCCTGATGAACTGTTTGCAAGGGTGTTAAAGGAATGTAAAGAGGAACTTAGCATACCTTTGGCTAATCTTTTTAACATATCACTACAAACTGGCATAGTGCCTGATAAGTGAAAAATGGCAAATGTAATACCTATTTACAAGGCATGTGACAGGTCCTTGGCTTCGAACTATAGACCAAAAAGCCTTACCTCCATAGTGGGAAAATTTATTAAAACAATAATTGCCGAAGCAATTCGTAGCCATCTTGACAGGCACAGATTGATTAATGAATCTCAACACGGTTTTACAAAGGGGCGTTCCTGTCTTACCAATTCACTAAATTTTTTTCACTAAGGTGTTTGAGGAGGTAGATCATGGTAATGAATATGATATTGTGTATATGGACTTCAGTAAGGCTTTCAATAGAGTTCCACATCAGAGGCTATTGAGGAAACATAAGGCACAAGGAATAGGAGGAGAAATTGTTTCCTGGGTAGAGGCATGGCTGACAAATAGGCAGCAGAGAGTTTGCATAAATTGTGAGAAATCAGAATGGGGGCACGTCACAAGCGGTGTTCCTCAGGGGTCAGTGTTGGGCCCGTTGTTGTTCACAATTTACAGAAACGACATAGATGAGGGAATAAATAGCGACATAAGCAAATTTGCTGATGATATCAAAATAGGCCGTCCAATTCATTCTAATGAGGACACTAGAACACTCCAGGATGATTTGAATAGACTGATGCAATGGTCGGAAAAGTGGCAGATGCAGTTTAATATTGACAAATGCAAAGTTCTAAATGTTTGACAGTTAAATAACCATGAGACATATAAACTAAATAATGTAGATCATAATACTACTGATTGCGAAAAGGATTTAGGAGTTCTGGTTAGCAGTAATCTAAAACCAAGACAACAGTGCATTAGTGTTCGCAATAAAGCTAAGAGAATTCTTGGTTTCATATCTAGAAGTATAAATAATAGAAGTCCTCAGGTTGTTCTTCAACTCTATATATCCTTGGTTAGGCCTCATTTAGACTATGCTGCTCAGTTCTGGTCACCGTATTACTTAATGGATATAAATGCTCTGGAAAACGTACAGAGGAGGATGACAAAGATGATCCCATGTATCAGGAATCTTCCCTTTGAGAATAGACTGAAGGCCCTGAATCTGCACTCTCTCGAAAGGCGTAGAATTAGGGAGGATATGATCGAGGTGTATAAATGGAAAACAGGAATAAATAAAGGGGATGTAAATAGCGTGCTGAAAATTTCCAGCCATGACAGGACTCGCAGCAATGGTTTCAAGTTGGAAAAATTCGGATTCAGGAATGATATAGGAAAGCACTGGTTTGGTAATAGAGTTGTGGATGAGTGGAACAAACTCCCGAGTACAGTTATTCAGGCTAAAACGTTGTGTAGTTTTAAAAATAGGTTAGATAAATACATGAGCGGGTGTGGGTGGGTGTGAGTTGGATCTGACTAGCTTGTGCTGCTGGATCTGGTGCCGTGCTCCATCCTTGAGTGGAGGTGACCAGACTGGGTGAGTCATTGGGCTTATCCGGGGGGGGGGGGGGTCATTAGGCTAATCCGCGCGGGACACATGGTCCTGCTTCGCATGGGTCAGAAGGCCCTGTTGAAGTGTTCTTCTTTCTTATGTTCTTATGTTCTTATATAACATCGGGGCTGCAACAATCCTCACCTAGCCAGCAGGGAAACGTGGGATGTGGGAGGTTATACATGGAAGTGGTTTCAGGGGTCAACGCCCCCGGGGTCCGGTCCGTAACCAGGCGTCGGGATGACAGATATGATTGGAAAGGAAGAGCTGGGTGCGGAAGGCTTCGGTGGCAGGGTAGGCGTGGGCTTGGTAGGGCTGGGAATTGTGTGGGTGGCCTGTGTAAGGGTGGACATGGTATAAACCTTGGTAATAATTACCGACAAGTTCGTTTAGAAAGACACGTAAGCAAACACTATAACATATTTATTAGAAAACGTTTCGGTCCTGGAACCTTGATCAAGGTTCCAGGACCGAAACGTTTTCTAATAAATATGTTATAGTGTTTGCTTACGTGTCTTTCTAAACCAAGGGTGGACATGGGAGGGGTGGGCAAGATTGGTGTGGGCACGGTAGGGGTGGGCAGGGAAGAGTTGTAAGGGTAATGGGGATAGGTAGGGGTTGGCAGGGTAAGGGTTGGCAGAGAGAATAGGCGACATAACTCGGAATTAATAAGGTGGAAGTCAGAAGCAGAATGTCCCTCTGATTAATTTGTTGTTGTTGTGGTTCGTGAGGACCTTGAGGTTAGGAGGAGGAGGAGAGGAAGAAGAAGCAGAGAAAGAGAGGGGGGAAGATGAGAAGGAGGAGAAGAGGATGAGAAGGACATGAAAGAGGAGGAGGGTGAAGAGGGAGCAGCAGGAGGAAGAGGGGCGAGCGGAGGAGGGGAAGGAGGAGAAAAAAAAACAGGAAAAACGGGGGCAGGGGGGAGGACAGAGTGGAAAACTATATCCCACCGGCTTTTACATTTCTTCTTTATCCCATCATTCCCGGCTGGCTCCGTACTCCTTTCATTTTACCTACTACCTCTTCGAACTTCCCCACACTCAAACTGCGCTCTTCCTCACTCCTACAAGATGTTATTTCTCCTTGCGCTATACTCGTTCACAGTCTTCCCTATCTTACAATCAACATTTAACAATTCAAAATCTTCCCTCCATCTTCCCAATACCTCTTACTCTCCATTTTAATAACTCTCTCCCATATTTTTAACTGACGAATCCAGTTGTTCTCTAGGCGTTTCCTTAACTTGTTATCTAATCCAAAACTTTTTTTATTTTCAACAAAATTTTCGTTTTGATAACATCTCACCACTCTCTCATTTGCTCCTCTTTTTACATTGCTTTCTCCATCTCTTAAACTCTTCTTTTTCTCCAATATTACTCTTCCCTCCTTGCATCAGGTCTATTTGTTAAAAAATTCTTATTTGCTAACTTTTTCTCCTGTGCTACTCTTCTTTACATCATCATTCCAACCAATCGCTCCTCTTCACTCAGCACACTTTCTATAACACAAACTTACTGCTGAACACTCTAACATACATTTTAAACCTACCCTATACCTCTTCGACCCTCCATTTGCCTATGCTGTCTCATTAGCCATCTATCCTCCAATAGCTGTATACATCTTACCTAACTGCCTCATATTTTAGTTTATAAACCTTCACTCTTCTCTTCCCTGATGCTTTATTCCTCCTTGTATCCCATCTACCTTTTACTCTCAGTGTAGCTACAACTAGAGAAAGAAAGTGATCAGATATATCTTGGTGGCCCCTTATACATGTACATGCCGGAAGTCTACTCAAACAGTCTTTATCTTCAATACAAAATCAATCAAACTACTGTCATTCGCCCTACTTCCTATCTTGTATATTATTATCGTCTTTTCTTTAAAATTATATGTATTACCTATAACTAAACCCCTTCTATACAAAGTTCAATCAAAAGGCTCCATTATCATTTACACCCGCCACCCCAAACTTACTCTACCACACCCTCTCTAAAAGTTTCTCCTACTATTAGCATTCAGGTCCCCTACCACAATTACTTCTCACTTGGTTCAAAGCTCCTATACATTCACTTAACATCTTTCCAATCTCTCTCTCTCCTTTACATTCTCTCTTCATCCAGGTGCATACACGTTATTATGGACCCACTTTTCGCGTTCCAACCTTTACTTTAATCCACATTATTCTTGAATTTACACATTTTTATTCTCTTTTCTCCTTCCTAAATGATCCTTCAACTTTAATGTACCCCTGTCCTTTGCTCTAACTTTCTCAAGATACTCAGATTTAATCCCATTATTTCCCACCGAAACTCCCTACCACCTTCTGCTTTGTTTCGCTATAGGGCCAGATACATCACTTCTTTTCATTCATAACACAGCAATATGTTTCTGAGTCATCGCACTACATCCTCGAAACATTAAGCATCCAGTTTATAAAGTTTTACTTCTTCTCTTTTTTAGTATGTTACAGGAGGAAGGGGTTACTAGCCCATTGCTCCGGCATTTTAGTCGCCTCATACGACACACATGGCTTACGGAGGAAGGAAAGATTCTTTTCCACTTCCCCATGGACAATTGAAGAAATAAAAGAAGAACAAGAGGTATTTAGAAAAAAGGAGAAAACCTAGATGTATGTTAGTATATATGCATGTTGCGTGTCTGTGAAGTGTGACCCAAAGTGTAGTAAGGTGTAGCAAGATATCCTGTTATCTAGCGTGTTTATGAGACAGAAAAGAAACCAGCAATCCTCCTTCATGCAAAACAAGTTACAGGTTTCTGATTCACAGTCATTGCAGGTCGGTAGTATTCCTGGGTGGTTGCTGACTACCAACCTACTACTACTGACTGAAGATAACCAAATAAAAGCTAAGACTACGTATTATTTTTGACCAGAAAAGGGACATTCTTCTAATTATTTCGCAGAAACAATTTGGTTAATTAAACCTGACACTGATAATTAAACAGCCTAACATCACAAGATTATTTCCTTAAAGAAACCATATCAATATTAAAGGTTTAAGACTGACCAGAATGTGCATCATTGACTTTTACATAGAACCAACAAACTCTGTTGCCTACACAAACTTTAAAGCAATAAAAAAACGTTCCATTCAGTTACATACAGTTGCAAAACAGTCTGCATGTATTAATCTCTTCACAATTTGTTATATTTCAGTCAGGAGTGAAACGCGCTTAACCCTTTAAGGTTATATAAGCTTCGTGGAAATGGAAGATGTTCGAATTCGATCAGCATAGATGAGGTAATCAGACCCTCAATCTTGGAACTGGTTCGTATGAAGAGCACCCGTAGTCGTGGAGGTTCTGAGCAGTAGCAAGGAGCCTGGCGCATTTATACTAACGTACAGTGGAAAGGGGACTGGTGGCAGACGAGGGCATAGTCACTGTTAGGCGGGATTCGCCGCCTGTGAAAGTAGGGTTCCTACATTCTTGTACAAATTGTCAGGACACTGCAACATCATGGAATCTTGATTCTGAGGACATGTGCAATAACTTACGACTACGACAACGACTAGACTACCTCTCCTTTGGGTTGTTAGGACGTACTTCCACTGGGAATCCGCTTCCAGTGATCTAAGCCCTCGTGTGCTAACGTCCCTTTCACCTGACGTTAGTATAAATGCGCCAAGGCTCTTGTTTTCTTCAGAACCTCCACGACTCGGTGCTCTTCGAACCAGCACCAAGGTTGAGGGTCTGAGTAACCTCAACCTTTTGTATATAGTTATACTGTCTACAGGGTTCAGGGATGGTGCGACCGCTTAGTACAGTGTATCAGGGATAGGTGGACCGGCTAGTACAGGGAATCAGGGATGTTGACCGGCTATAGTACAGGGATCAGGGATGGTGACCGGCTAGTTGCAGGTATCAGGGATGGTGACCGGTAGTAAGGGTATCAGGGATGTGACCGGCTAGTACAGGGTACAGGGATGGTGACCGGTAGTACAGGGTATAGGGATGGTGACCGGATTAGTACAGGGGTATCAGGGATGGTGACCGGCTAGTTACAGGGTATCAGGGGGATGGTGACGGCTAGTACAGGGGTATCAGGATGGTGACCGGCTAGTACAGGGTATCAGGGGCATGGTGACCGGTTAGTACAGGGTATCAGGGATGGTGCAGGCTAGTACAGGTCTCAGGATGGTGACCGGCTAGTACAGTGGTATCAGGGATGGTGGACCGGCAGTAAAGGGTATCAGGGATGGTGACCGAAACGGCTACCACAGGTATAGGGACGGTACGGCTAGTACAGGGTATCCGGGATGGTGACGGCTAGTACAGGGTATCAGGGATGGTGACCGGCTAGTACATGGTTTATCAAGGATGAGTGACCGGCCTAGTACAGGATTCTCAAGGATGGTGACGGCTAGTACAGGGTATCATGGATGGTGACCGGCTAGTTACAGGGTTATATCAAGGGATGGTTACGGTAGAAACAGGGTATCAAGGATGGTGACGGTAGTAAGGGTATCAGGGATGGTGACCGGCTAGTAACGGGTATCTTGGGATGGTGACGGCTGTACTGGGTATCATGTGATGGTGACCGGCTAGTACAGGGTATTCAGGCTGGTGACCGGCTAGAGTACAGAGTTTCAGGGATTGGTGACCGAGCTAGTACAGAGTATCAGGGATGGTGACCGGCTAGTAAGGGTTTCAGGGACGGTGACCGGCTTTAGTACAGGGATCAGGGATGGTGATCGGCTAGTACAGGGTATCAGGGATGTGACCGGCTAGTACAGGGTATCAGGGATGGTGACGGCTAGTACAGGGTAATCAGGGATGGTGCGGCTAGTTACAGGGGTATCAGGGATGGGTTGACCGGCTAGTACGGGTATCTGGGATGGGTGACGGCTATAGTACAGGGTTATCAGGGATGGGTGACGGCTAGTACAGGATATCGGGATGGTGAACCGGCTAGACAGTACAAGGATTGGTGGACCGGCTATCTAGTAGTAAGGGGTATCAGGGGATGGTTGACGGCTAGTACAGGGAATTAGGATGGTGACCGGCTAGTACAGTGGTATCAAGGATGGTGACCGGCTAGTCCAGCGGTATCAGGGATGGTGACCGGCTAGTACTGGGGGTTTCGGGATGGTGACCTGCTAGTACTGGGTATCAGGGATGGTGACCCGGCTGTAAGGGTATCAAGGATGGTGCCGGCTAGTACAGGGTATCAGGGATGGTGACGGCTAGTACAGGGTATCAAGGGATGGTGACGGCTAGTACAGGTTATCAGGGACGAGTGACCGGCTAGTACAGGGTATCAGGATGTGAACCGGCTAGTACAGGGTATCGGGACGGTGACCGGCTAGTACAGGGTTATCCAGGGACGGTGAACCGGCTAGTCAGGGCTATCAGGGAATGGTGACGAGGTAGTAAGGGTAATCAGGACGGTGACGGCTAGTACAGGGTATCAGGGATGGTGACCGGGCTGTACAGGGTATCAAGGAAGGTGACGGGCTAGTACAGGGCATCAGGGACGGTGGACGGCTAGTACAGTGTATCAGGGGATGGTGACCGGCTTCTAGTACAGGGTATCAGGGATGGTGACCGGCTAGTACTGGGTATTCAGGGATGGTGACGGCTAGATACAGGGTATCAGGGACGGTGACCGGGCTAGTACGGGTTTCAGGCGGTGGAACCGGCTAGTACAGGGTATAGGGATGTGTGACCGGCTAGGCAGGGTATCAGGGACGGTGACGGCAAAGTACTGGGTATCGGGATGGTGACCGGCTAGTACAGGGTATCAGGGACGGTGACGGTAGTAACAGGGTTTCAGGGCGGTGACGGCTAGTACAGGGTATAGGGATGGTGACGGCTTAGTACAGGGTTCCGGACGGTGACGGGCTAGTACAGGGTATCAGGGATGGTGACGGCTATTACAGGGTATCAGGGATGGTGGCCGGCTAGTACAATGTATCAGGAGGTGACCGGCTAGTACAGGGTATCAGGGATGGGACGGCTAGCTAGTACAGGGTTTCAGGGATGGTGCGGCTAGTACAGGGTATCAGGGGTAGATGGTGACGGTAGTACAGGTATCAGGGATGGTGACACCTAGTAAGGGTATTAGGATGGTGACGGGCTAGTACAGGGTATAGGGATGTGACCGGCTAGTACAGGGGTATCAGGGATGGTGACCGGCTAGTACAGGGTTCAGGGATGGTGAACGGATGTACAGGGTATCAGAGGATGGGGACCGGCTAAGTACAGGGTATCAGGGATGGTGACCGGTAGTACAGGGTATATGGATGGTGGTCCGGTACTACAGGGTATCAAGGCTGGTGACCGGCTACTCAGGGGTAATCTAGGATGGTGACGGCTAGTACAGGGTATCAGGGATGGTGACCGGCTAGTACAGGGTATCAGGGATGGTGACGGCTAGTACAGTGTATCAGGGGGATGGTGCCGGTAGTACGGGTTATCAAGGATGGTGACGGCTAGAACAGGGTATCAGGGCTGGTGACCGGCTAGTTAACAGGGTATTCCGGGATGGTTGACCGGCTAGTACGGGGTATCAGGGATGGTGACCGGCTAGCACGGGTATTCAGGGACGGTGCCGGCTAGTACAGGGTTACAGGAGGGTGACCGGATTAGTACAGGGTATCAGGGATGGTGACCGGCTAGTACAGGGTAATCAAGGATGGTGACGGCTAGTACAGGATATCAAGGATGGTGACCGGCTAGTACAGGGTTTCAAGGATGGTGACCGGCTAGTACAGGCCCAAAAGTATCACGGATGGTGAGCCGGCTAGGAAAACAGGAGGTATCAGGATGGAGACCGGCTAGTACAGGGTATCAGATGGTTGACCGGCTAGTTACAGGGTATCAGGCTGGGTGACCGGCTAGTACAGGGTATCAGTGATGTGATCCGTGCTAGTACAGGGTATCAGGGATGGTGACCGGCTAGTACAGGTATCAGGATGGTGACGGCTAGTACAGAGTGCAGGGTGGTGACGGCTAGTACAGGGTATCAGGGACGTGACGGTAGTTCAGGGTATCAGGGATGGTGGCCGGCTAGTGCAGGATATCAGGGAGGGTGACGGCTAGTAAGGGTATCAGGATGGTGGACCGCTAGAGCCGGGTTTCAGGGATGGTGGCGGCTAAGTGGCAGGGTAATCAGGACGGTGCCGGCTAGTACAGGGTATCAGGGATGGTGACCGGCTAAGTAAGGGTTTATACGGGACGGTGACCGGCAAGTTACAGGGTTATCAGGGATAGGGTGACGGTATGTACTGGGTATCAGGGATGGTGACGGCTAGTAACTAGGTATCAGGGACGGGGACCGGCTGTTCAGGGTTTTTCAGGGATGGTGACCGGTAGTACTGGGTTCTGGGACGGTGACCGGCTAGTACAGGATATCAGGGATGGTGGACGGCTAGTACAGACCAGGTATCAGGGATGGTGACGGCTAGTACAGGGGTATTCAGGGATGGTGACGGCTAGTAAGGGTTATCAGGGTATGGTGACCGGCTAAGTACAGGTATCAGGATGGTGACCGCTAGTACAGGGTATCAGGTGGTGACCAGCTAGTACAGGGAATCAGGGATGGGAGGTAAGGACAGGGTATCACGGATGGTGAACGGGTAGTACAGGGTATCAGGGATGGTGACCGGCTAGTACAGGTATCAGGGATGGTGACCGGCTTAGTACAGGGTATCAGGGATGGTGACCGGCTAGTACAGGGTATCAGGGATGGTGACGGCTAGTACCAGGTATCAGGGATGGAGACGGCTAGTAAAGGGTATCAGGGTGGTGACCGGGCTAGGACAGGGTATCAGGGTCGTGTGACGGGCTAGTACAGGTATCAGGGAGGTGACTGGCTAGTACAGGGTATCAGGGATGGTGACCGGTAGTCAGGGTCTCAAGGATGGTGACGGCTAGTACAGGTATCAAGGATGGTGTCGGCTATACAGGGTATAAGGATTGTGACGGCTAGTAAGGGTATCAGGATGGTGACCGGTAGAACAGGGTATCAAGGATGGTGACCGGCTAGTACAGGGTTCAGGGGATGTTGACCGGATAGTACAGGGTAACAGGGACGGTGACCGGTAGTACAGGGTGATCAGGGTACGGTGACCGGCTAGTTAAGGGTAATCAGGGATGGTGACGGCTAGTACAGGGTATCAGGGAATGGTGACCGGCTAGTACAGGGTATCAAGGATGGTGACGGCTAGTACAGGATATCAAGGATGAGTGATCGGCTAGTACAGGGTATCAAGGATGGTGACCGGCTAGTACAGGGTATCAAGGATGGTGACGGGCTAGACATCAGGGTATCCAAGGTGGTGACGGCTAGTACAGGGTTATCAGGGATGGTGACGGCTAGTACAGGGTATCAGGGATGGTGAACCGGCTAGGTACAGGGGTATCAGTGAGGTGACGGCTAGTACGGGCATCAGGGAGAGATGGCGGCTAGACAGAGTATCAGGGATGGTGACCGGCTAGTACAGGAGTATCAGGGATGGTGTCCGGCTAGTACAGGTATCAGGGACGGAGACCGGCTAGTACAGGGTATCAGGTATGGTGACCGGCTAGTACAGGGTATCAGGGATGGTGACCGGCTAGTACGAGGTATTCAGGGATGGTGACACGGCTCGTACAAGGGTATCTGGGATGCGTGACCGGTTAGTACAGGGTATCAGGGATGGTGACCGGCTAGCTACAGGGTATCAGGGAGGATGGTGACGCTAGTACAGGGTATCAGGATGGTGGACGGCTAGTACAGGATATCAGGGGATGTGACCGGCTAGTACAGGGTATCAAGATGGTGACCGGCTAGTACAGGGTACTCAGGGATCGGTGACCGGCTTAGTACAGGGAATCAGGATCGGTGACCGAGCTAGTACAGGTGTATCATGGATGGTGACGGCTAGTACAGGGTATCAGGGATGGTGACGGCTGGGTCAGGGTATCAGGGGACGGCTGACCGGCTTGTACAGGGTTATAGGGACGGTGACCGGCTAGTCAGGTATCAGGGGACGGTGACCGGCTGGTACGGTGGTAGCAGGGATGGTGACCGGTAGTACAGGGGTATCAGGGGAGGTGTCGGCCTTGTTACAGGGTATCAGGACGAGTGGACGCTAGTACAGGGTATCAGGTGGTGACGGCTTGTACTGGGTATCAGGGACGGTGACGGCTAGTACAGGGTATCAGGATGGTGACAGGCTAGTAAGGGTATCAGGATGGTGACCGGCTAGTACAAGGTTATCAGGGATGGTGGACGGTCTAGTACGGGTATCAGGGATGGTGACCGGCTAGTAGTACAGGGTATCATGGATGGTGCCCGGGCTAGAACAGGGTATCAGGGATGTGACGGCTAGTACAGGGTATCAGGGATGTGACCGGCAAGTACAGGGTATTAGGGATGGTGACGGCTTGTACAGAGTATCAGAGGATGGTGACGGCTAGTACAGGGTAATCAGGGATGGTGACCGGCTAGTACAGGGTATCAGGGATGGTGCCCGGCTAGTAACAGGCGGTTAATCAGGGTTGTGTCCGGCTAGTCACGGGTATCAGGATGGTGACCGGCTAGTACAGGGTATTCAGGGGATGGTGACCGGCTACGACAGGGGTATCAAGGATGGGACCGGTTACTACAGGGTATCAAGGATGGTGGACGGCTAGTAACAGTGTTATCAGGGTTGGTGGACGGCTAGTACCAGGGTATCAGGGATGGTGACCGGGCTAGTACAGGGTATCAGGGATAGGACGGCTAGTACAGGGTATCAAGGTGGTGACCGGCTATGTACAGTGTTCAGGGGATGGTGACGGTGGTACAGGGTATCAGGGATGGTGACCGCTAGTAAAGGGTATCAGGATGGTGATCCGGCTTAGCAAGAGGTATCAGGGGGACGTGACCGGCTCTAGTACGGGGTATCAGGATGTGACGGCTAGTACAGGTATCAGGGAGGGTGACCGGTAGTGACAGGGTTATCAAGGATGGTGACGGCTAGTACAGGATAATCAAGGATTGTGGACCGGCTAGTACCGGTATCAAAGGATTTGACGGCTAGTATCAGGGTATCAAGGATGGATGACCGGCTAGACAGGGTATCCAAGGATGGTGACCGGCTAGTACAGGGTATCAGGGATGGTGACCGGCTAGTACAGGCGGTATCAGGGATGTGACCGAGCTAGTACCGAGGTTGGTCAGTGATGGTGACCGGCTAGTACAGGTATCAGGAGCATGGTGACCGAGCTAGTACAGAAGTATGAAGGGATGGTGACGTGTACGTACCAGAGTATCAGGGATGGTGACCGGCTCTCGTACAGGGTATCAGGCGATGGTGACCGGTTGTACAGGGTATCAGGGAGTGGTAGGACCGGCTAGTACAGGGTATCTGGGGATGGTGAGCCGGTGTTACAGGAGTATCTGGGATGGTGACCGGCTAGTACAGGGGAATCAGGGATGGTGACCCGGATAGTACAGGGTATCAGGTTGTGTGACCGGTAGTAAGGGAATCAGGGATGGTGACGGCTAGTACTGGGTATCAAAGGAATGGTGACCGGTTTAGTAGACAGGTGTATCAGGTTGGATGACGAGCTAGTACAGGGAATCAGGTGATGGTGACGGCTAAGATAGACAGGGTATCATGGAGGGTATTGACAGGGCTCTAGTACAGGGTTGATCAGGGATGGTGACGGCTAGTACAGGGTATAGGAATGGTGACGGGCTAGTACGGGCATCAGGGATGGTGACGACTAGTACAGGGTTATCAAGGATGGTGGACGGCTAGTACAGGGTATCAGGAGATGGTGACCGGCTAGTACATGGTATCAGCGGATGGTGACCGGCTTAGTTAGTACAGGGTATCAGGGACGGTGACGGCTGTACAGAGAGTATCAGGGATGGTGCCGGCTAGTAGGGGGTATCAGTGGATGTGTGAAAGGCTAGTAAGATTGGTAATTCAGGGCGGTGACGGATAGTACAGGGTATTCAGGGATGGTGGACCGGCTAGTACGGGTATCAGGGACGGTGACCGGCTGTTACAGGGTAACAGGGATGGTGACGGGGCTAGTACAGGGTTATCAGGGACGGTGACCGGCTTGTACAGGGTATCAGGGACGTTGACGGCTAGTACAGAGGTTTTTTATTTCAGGGGGGACGTTGGACCGGCTAGTACAGGGTATCAGGGATTGGTGACCGGCTAGTACAGGGTATCAGGGAGGTGACCGGCTAGTACAGGGTATCAGGGATGGTGACGGCTAGGTACAGGGTATCAGGGACCGTAGTGACCGGCTTAGTACGGGTATCAGGGATGGTGGACCGGCATAGTACAGGGTTATCAGGGAATGGTTGACCGGCTAGTACAAAGGTATCCAGGATGGTGACCGAGTTAGTTACAGGGTTTCAGGGATGGTGACCGGCTAGTACAGGTGATCAGGGATGGTGACCGGCTAGTACAGGGTTCGGGGATGGTGACCGGCTAGTACCAGGGTATCAAGGGATGGTGACGGCTTGTACAGGGAGTTAGGGATGGTGTGACCGGCTAGTACAGGGGATCAGGGTGGTGACCGGACTATTACAGGGTTATCAGGATGGTGACGGTGAGTATCGAGGTATCAGGGATGGTGTCCGGGCTAGTAAAGGGGTAACAGGGATGGTGACCGGCTAGTAAAGGGTAACAGGGATGTGTGACGGCTAGTACAGGGTATCAGGAGGTTGGTGACCGGCTAGTACAGGGGATCGGGATGGTGACCCGGCTATGTACAGGGTTTCAGGGATGGTGACCGGCAAGTAACAGGGTATTAGGGATGGTGACCGGCTAGTAACAGAGGTAGTCAGGGATGGTGACGGCTAGTACGGGTTATCAGGGTGGTGACCGGCTAGTTACAGGGTAAATGCAGGTATGGTGACCGCTAGTACAGGGTATCTGGGTGGTGACGGCTGTACAGGGTATCGGGATGGTGACGCTAGTACAGCTGTTCAGGGGATGGTGAACGGCTACTAAAGGGTATCAAGGATGGTGACGTGCTACTACAGGGTATCACGGATGGTGACAGGCTAGTACCGGGTACTCAGGGATGGTGACCGGCTAGTACAGGGTATCTGGGATGGTGGACCGGCTTAGTACGGGTATCAGGGAGGTGGATCGGGGGCTAGTACAGGGGTATCAAGGAATGGTGACCGGCTCAGTACAGGGTATCAGAGATGGAGACCGGCTATTAAGGTGTATCAGGGATGGTGACCGGCAGTAAAGGGTATCAGGGATGGTGACCGGCTAGCCACAGGGTAATCGGGACGGTGACGCTAGTACAGGAGTATCAGGGAGGGTGACCGGGCTATAAGACAGGGTATCAGGATGGTGACGGCTAGAACAGGTAATCAGGGATGGTGACCGGCCTACTACTAGGGTATCAAGGAATGAGTGACCGGTACTACAGGGGTAATCAAGGGATGGATGACCGGCTAGTACATGGTATCAGGGTCAGATGGTTGGACCGGCTAGTACAGGGTATCAGGTGATGGTGTACGGTAGTACTAGTGGGTATCAGGGGATGGTGACCGGCTAATAGTGACTAAGGGTATCAGAAGGATGGTGACGGCTAGTTGTCAGGTGGTATAGGGATGTGACCGGCTAGTACAGGGTTATCAGGGATGGTGACGGTAGTTAAAAGGTCATCCCAAGTAGGGGATGGTGGCCGGCTAGCACAGGGTATCAGGACGGTGACGGCTAGTTACAGGTTCAGGGATGGTGACGGCTAGTCAGGGTATCAGGGATGGTGACCGGCTAGTACAGGGTATCAAGGATGGTGACCGGACTAGTACGGATATCAAGGATTTGTGACCGGCTAGTAAGGGTATCAAGGATGGTGACGGCTAGTCACAGGGTATCAAGGAATGCGGTGCCGGCAGAACAGGGTATAAGGATGGTGACCGGTTGTAACAGGGTATCAGGGATGGTTGACCGGCTGTACAGGGTATCAGGGATGGTGACCGGGCTAGTACAGGGGGTGTCAGTGCTGGTGAACGGCTAGTACAGGGTATCAGGAGAAGGGTGACCGGTAGTACAGAGTCTCAGGGATGGTGACCGGCTAGCTACAGAGTATCAGGGATGGTGACGGGCTAGTACAGGGTATCAGGGATGCGAGATCGGTAGTACAGGGGTATCAGGATGGTTGGACGGCTAGTACAGGGTATCCGGGATGGTGACGGCTAGTTGACAGGTATCAGGGATGGTGACCGGCTAGTACAGGTATCAGGGATGGTGACCCGGCCTGTACAGGGTATCCGGGAGGGTGCCCGGTAGAAGGGAATCAGGGATGGTAGAGGCTAGTACAGGGTATCATGGATGGTGACCGGCTTAGTACAGGGTAATCAGGGATGGAGTGACCGCTAGTACAGGAATTCAGGGATGGTGACCGGCTAGTACAGGGTATCAAGGATGGTGACCGGCTAGTACAGGGTATCAGGGATGGGACCGGCTAGTACAGGGTTTAATCAGGGATGGTGAACCGGTAGTACAGGGCATCAGGGATGGTGACCGACTAGTACAGGGTATCAAGGATGGTGACGGCTTGTACAGGGTATCAGGGATGGTGACCGGCTAGAAAATGGTTTTCAGGGATGTGTGACCGTGCTGAGTACAGGGTTCAGGGACGGTCGACCGGCTAATACAGGGTATCAGGATGGGATGACCGGGCTCTAGTACAGGGTATCAGGGACGGTGACCGGCTAGTACAGGGGTATAGGGACGGTGACCGGATAGTACAGGGTCAAAGGTAAATAGGGATGGTGACCGGCTAGTACAGGGTATCAGGGAACGGTGGGACCGGCTAGTTTAACTGGGTATCAGGGATGGTGCCGGCTAGTAACAGGGTACGTATAAGGGACGGTGACCGGCGAGTACAGGGTATCAGGGACGGTGAACGGCGAGTACAGGGTATCTCAGGGGGACGGTGACGGTAGTACAGAGTATAGGGATGGTGACGGCGAGTACAGGGTATCAGGGACGGTGACCGGCTAGTTACAGTGGTATCAGAGATGGTGACGGCTAGTACAGGGTATCGGGCGGTGACGGTAGTACAGGGTATCAGGATGGTGACGGCTAGATACAGGGTATCAGGGATGGGTGACGCTGTACATGGTATCCAGGGATGGTGACCGGCTAGTACAGGGTATCAGGCGCATGGTGACCGGCTAGTACAGGGTATCAGGGATGGTGACCGGCTAGTAGTACAGGGTATCAGGGATATGGTGACCGGTAGTAAAGTGGTATCAGGGAATGGTGACCGGCTAGTTCAGGGTATTAGGATGGTGACCTGTAGTACAGGGTATCAGGGGATGGTGACCGGCTAGAGTACAGGGTATCAGGGATGGTGACGGCTTGTACAGGGTTATCAGGATGGTGACCGCGGCTTAGTACAGGGTATCAGGATGGTGAACGGGCTTGTACAGGGTATCAGGGATGGTGACCGGCTACTAGTACAGGGTATCAGGGATGGTTTGACCGGCTACTACGTGGTATCAAGGATGGTGACGGCCTACTACAGGGGTATCAAGGATGTGACCGGCTTTGTACAGGGTATCAGGGATGGTGACCGGCTAGTACAGGGTATCAGGGATGGTGACCGGGCTAGTACGGGTTTCAAAGGATGGTGACCGGCTACTACAGGGTATCAAGGAGGTTGACGGCTAGTACAGGGATCTGGGATGGATGACCGGCAGATACAGGGTATCAGGATGGTGACCGCTAGTACAGGGTATCAGGGATGGTGGGGGGGGCCCCCGGCTAGTACAGGGTATCAGGGATGAGTGTCATACGATATAATAACCAGTAATTTGAAATATTCTTGTTTAAAATAAACAGTTAAAAATGCTGTTTATTTTATTTAATGGAATGGAAAATATTTAATTAAAATATTTAATTCAGAATGTATTATTAGGTTTAGATTAGGTGAAGTTTGAAAAGATAGATTGGGATAGTTTAGGATCGATTAAGGTTACGGCAGTTAGGTTAGGTGTAGAAAGAAGGAACACTGAGGAGGGGCCCTACTTGGCCCATGCCGAGACAGGGTCCAAGTCTCCTACCTGCTTGAACCACGTACCCATCATAGTTCAGAGATAGGCAATATCCATTTAATAATCAGAGGATTCACTTTCAAAGACCCTAGTTCCTTGTGCCTTAATGCACGAATCATGTAAACTACAGAGTGCGCAGAGGTTGTTAATGCATTCATTATGATCGTTGAGAAAAGATGGAAGGGAGGCCTTATAGTTCATCGTACGGAAACTAATATAGTCAGAAATTTTCTTCACTTAAATTTCTCTTTAGTGATATATGTGGACAAATCCATGTCAAGCCTTTCAGACAGGACTCAATATCCTAGAAATCACTCGAGCCCATTTAACATTTAAAGGCCTCTTGGAAGTACATTATTACGTTTTGGCTGAAGGCTTAAGCTAAGAGATGCGAACTTAGATGTAATTGAAAGAAAAGCAGATTTCCAACTTTTTCACTTTCCTTCATGAAAGGTAAACTGGGACGTACACCGATTCATAATAATCCAAACTTTTTTTCCGAGTATCAATTAACCAGCATTAAAAAAGAATGAAAGTAGGTAAGTCTAATGTACATAAACATAAACATGTTTTAAGATGGTCTTGAGATGCGACACTGACACATACTGTAGAATACTAGCTGACCTGAGATTTTTTTTTTTTTTTTTTTTTTTTTGTTTCACACTGGCCGTTTCCCACCAAGAGCAGGGTGGCCCGAAAAAGAAACTTTCACCTCATTTCATCTCACTGTCTTGCCCGGAAGGGTGCTTTACACTACAGTTTGTTAAACTGCAACATTAAACACCCCTCCTTCAGATTGCAGACACTGTACTTCCCATCTCCAGGACTCAAGTCCGGCCTGCGGTTTACTGAACCCCTTCATGTTACTTTGCTCACAATCCAACAGCACTCGTAAGTTATCGTGTTTAAAAACCATTTGTCTAATTTACTCTATCATAACACGCTCACGCGCTGCTGCTGGAAGTCAAGCCCTCGCACACAAAACCCCTTTACCCCCTCCTCCACCTTTCCTAGGCGACCCTACCACGCCTTCCTTCCACTACAGACTGATAACACTCTTGAAGTCACTCTGTTTCGCTCCAGTTCTCTCTAATGTCCGAACACCTAGACAACCCTTCCTTAGCACCTCTGGGGACTACATTTTGGTAATCCCGCACTCCTCTACTCTAAATACGAATTCTTTGCATTATATTCACACCTACATTGACCTCAGACATGAACATCTCCACTGCTCCAGCCTCCTCCTCGTGCAACATTATCACCCACGTTCACACCTACAAGTCGTTGGTAAACTATACTTTCATACATTCCCTCTTTGCTCCAAGGACAAGGTTTTTTGTCTTCCTCGACTCTAATTGCCCATACCTTTTCCCCTCTACAATTCTATGATACACCTCATCTTTCATTAGACCATCGTGACACGTCACTCAAAATATTCTGAATACATTCACTCCTCCATACTCTCTCCTCAATTGGGATTCCAAATCTTTCATCACTAATCTTTGTGTTATCCTCATAACCTTACTCTTTCGTATTCACTTTTAATTTTCTTCTTTTGACACACTACAAATTCATTCCACAATTCGGCCAACTTCTCTTCAGATCTCCCAAGAGCACAGTGTCATCAAGCAAAGGAGCAATGTGACAGTTCCCATTTATGTGTGATTCTTTATCTTTTCAACTCCACGCCTCTTACCATGACCCTGCATTTATTCTCTTAAAACCCCATCTATAAATATATGTTAAAAAACAACGGTGACATCACACATCCTTGTCTAAGGCCTACTTTTACTGGAAATTAATTTCCTTTTTCCTACATACTCTCAACTTGAGCCCTCACTATCATCGTAAAACTCTTAATGATATCAGTAACCTGTACCTTCTACACCATACACCTGCAACATCGCCTACTTTGCCCCCTACCACCCTTGTCATACGCCTTTTCGCAAATCCATAATGCCACAAAGACTCTTTAGCTTATTTAATATGTTCACTTATATGTTTCACTGTAAACACCTGGTTCCACACACCCCCTACCTTTCCTAAAGCCTCCGTGTTCATCTGCTATCTATTCTCCGTCATTTCTGTCGTTAATTCTTTCAATGAACTATACCCATACACTTACCAGTAATACTCATACAGACTTAATCCCCTATAATTTTTTGCACTCTCTTTGTCCCCTTTGCCTTTATTACAAAGGAATATGCATGCTCTCGATGCCTCAATCCCTAGGTACTTACCCTCTTCCATTCTTTATTAAATAATTGCACCAACCACTCCAAACTATATCCCACCGGCTTTTACATTTCTTCTTTATCCCATCATTCCCGGCTGGCTCCGTACTCCTTTCATTTTACCTACTACCTCTTCGAACTTCCCCACACTCAAACTGCGCTCTTCCTCACTCCTACAAGATGTTATTTCTCCTTGCGCTATACTCGTTCACAGTCTTCCCTATCTTACAATCAACATTTAACAATTCAAAATCTTCCCTCCATCTTCCCAATACCTCTTACTCTCCATTTTAATAACTCTCTCCCATATTTTTAACTGACGAATCCAGTTGTTCTCTAGGCGTTTCCTTAACTTGTTATCTAATCCAAAACTTTTTTTATTTTCAACAAAATTTTCGTTTTGATAACATCTCACCACTCTCTCATTTGCTCCTCTTTTTACATTGCTTTCTCCATCTCTTAAACTCTTCTTTTTCTCCAATATTACTCTTCCCTCCTTGCATCAGGTCTATTTGTTAAAAAATTCTTATTTGCTAACTTTTTCTCCTGTGCTACTCTTCTTTACATCATCATTCCAACCAATCGCTCCTCTTCACTCAGCACACTTTCTATAACACAAACTTACTGCTGAACACTCTAACATACATTTTAAACCTACCCTATACCTCTTCGACCCTCCATTTGCCTATGCTGTCTCATTAGCCATCTATCCTCCAATAGCTGTATACATCTTACCTAACTGCCTCATATTTTAGTTTATAAACCTTCACTCTTCTCTTCCCTGATGCTTTATTCCTCCTTGTATCCCATCTACCTTTTACTCTCAGTGTAGCTACAACTAGAGAAAGAAAGTGATCAGATATATCTTGGTGGCCCCTTATACATGTACATGCCGGAAGTCTACTCAAACAGTCTTTATCTTCAATACAAAATCAATCAAACTACTGTCATTCGCCCTACTTCCT
Organism: Cherax quadricarinatus; assembly: GCF_026875155.1. NCBI lineage: Eukaryota > Metazoa > Arthropoda > Malacostraca > Decapoda > Parastacidae > Cherax > Cherax quadricarinatus. The sequence goes on from NC_069409.1 coordinate 6,524,487, forward strand.
ATCTTGTATATTATTATCGTCTTTTCTTTAAAATTATATGTATTACCTATAACTAAACCCCTTCTATACAAAGTTCAATCAAAAGGCTCCATTATCATTTACACCCGCCACCCCAAACTTACTCTACCACACCCTCTCTAAAAGTTTCTCCTACTATTAGCATTCAGGTCCCCTACCACAATTACTTCTCACTTGGTTCAAAGCTCCTATACATTCACTTAACATCTTTCCAATCTCTCTCTCTCCTTTACATTCTCTCTTCATCCAGGTGCATACACGTTATTATGGACCCACTTTTCGCGTTCCAACCTTTACTTTAATCCACATTATTCTTGAATTTACACATTTTTATTCTCTTTTCTCCTTCCTAAATGATCCTTCAACTTTAATGTACCCCTGTCCTTTGCTCTAACTTTCTCAAGATACTCAGATTTAATCCCATTATTTCCCACCGAAACTCCCTACCACCTTCTGCTTTGTTTCGCTATAGGGCCAGATACATCACTTCTTTTCATTCATAACACAGCAATATGTTTCTGAGTCATCGCACTACATCCTCGAAACATTAAGCATCCAGTTTATAAAGTTTTACTTCTTCTCTTTTTTAGTATGTTACAGGAGGAAGGGGTTACTAGCCCATTGCTCCGGCATTTTAGTCGCCTCATACGACACACATGGCTTACGGAGGAAGGAAAGATTCTTTTCCACTTCCCCATGGACAATTGAAGAAATAAAAGAAGAACAAGAGGTATTTAGAAAAAAGGAGAAAACCTAGATGTATGTTAGTATATATGCATGTTGCGTGTCTGTGAAGTGTGACCCAAAGTGTAGTAAGGTGTAGCAAGATATCCTGTTATCTAGCGTGTTTATGAGACAGAAAAGAAACCAGCAATCCTCCTTCATGCAAAACAAGTTACAGGTTTCTGATTCACAGTCATTGCAGGTCGGTAGTATTCCTGGGTGGTTGCTGACTACCAACCTACTACTACTGACTGAAGATAACCAAATAAAAGCTAAGACTACGTATTATTTTTGACCAGAAAAGGGACATTCTTCTAATTATTTCGCAGAAACAATTTGGTTAATTAAACCTGACACTGATAATTAAACAGCCTAACATCACAAGATTATTTCCTTAAAGAAACCATATCAATGTTAAAAGTTTAAGACTGACCAGAATGTGCATCATTGACTTCTTACATAGAATCCAACAAAATCTGTGCCTACACAACTTTAAAGCAATAAAACGTTCCATCAGTTACATACAGTGCAACAGTCATTGCATATTAATCTCTTCACATTTGTTATATTTCAGTCGGAGGAAAGCGCTTAACCCTTAAGGATTATATAGCTCCTGTGGAATGGAAGATGTTCGAATTCGATCCAAGCAAAGATGAGGTAATCAGACCCTCAATCTTGGAACTGGTTCGAAGAGCACCGTAGTCGTGGAGGTTCTGAAGCAGTAGCAAGGAGCCTGGCGCATTTATACTAACGTCAGGTGGAAAGGGGACGGGTGGCAGACGAGGGCATAGTCACTGGTAGGCGGGATTCCCCAGTGAAAGTAGGTCCTACCATTCTTGTACAAATTGTCAGACACTGCAACATCATGGAATCTTGATTCTGAGGACATGTGCATAACCTTCACGACTACGACAACGACTACTACCCATCTCCTTGGGTAGGACCTACTTCCACTGGGGAATCCCGCCTTCCAGTGACTATGCCCTCGTCTGCTACACGTCCCCTTTCCACCTGACGTTAGTATAAATGCGCCAGGCTCCTTGCTTCTTCTTCAGAACCTCCACGACTACGGTGCTCTTCGAACCAGCTCCAAGGTTGAGGGTCTGATTACCTCACCTTTTGTATATAGTTATACTGTCTTCAAGTCATGTCCTTAAATTTGTACTGATAAAGCCACTGGATGGCGAAACGTCTACAATAAAGATACCCAAATGTTGCACATATGTCTTAATTTCATCTTGTCGGTATTGTATACCATTCTTGTAAAAAATTGAATCTATGCCACTGAGGATATTGGAGGCTATCAAAGCCATTCAAAGATGATGAAAATGGGTCCATGAAACTTGATCATAAGGCTAGTGAACATGCAAGTTGTTCCAAAAATTTCGTACCCGTTTACCGTAAACAAGTGTTGAAATTTTGAAAACGATTGAATGAGGCGTTCAGCAAGGTCAGTTTGAAGGCAGTGCTCCTCAGAACGGCAGTGAAAAGCCATGATTGTAAATGCCCTATTTTGTGGGGTTCAAGGTAACATACAGATTCATAGATATTTTACTCAGACTAACCCTACTGGAGCTGGCTACATGGGAAGGTTTCAAACAGGTTGTCCAGAACTTCCTAGAAAAACACAGGTCAGAATATTATGCCGAGTAAGTGCAAAGCATGATAAAAATTTATTGAACACTGAGTTTCCGTATGCCTCTGAAAATACATTTTCTTCTTTCACATCTGGATATCTTTCCATCCAATCTTAGTGCTGTTGTTTCATCAGGGGCGTTTATGTCACAGCATAATGGGGACTACTCTTGGTTTCATAAGAGAGACCACTTTCAGTCATAAACGTAAAGCCAAGTGCTAAACTTTTGTTTACAATATTCTATTTCCAGTGAGATGATGTTGCTTAATGTCCTTGAAGTATTTTCTAGCAGTTGCTTTATAATATAGAATAAGTTTTTAATGAATCATTTTATTACCTGTGTCGTAAATTTTGAGGGAAGATATTTTCCAATAACTAAAATTTGGCATGCTAACCTAATTTCGACTTAAAATTTGGAATAAACATGTTCATATTGTATAAGAACGCCTACATTTATCTAGGTAGCACGTCGAGTATAAGTTTTATTGTCCAGTGTGATCTGTGGTTTTAGGGAGGCTGAGCTGACGGAACCTGATGAGATATGCATAGCGGGTGAGAGGGAGATATATATAACATCACTGAACCGACAGCTGGTGAGGTTGAAGTGCTCGAGGTGGCAAATTTTCAGAGAATTGGGAAGCACACAAGGGATGAAACATGAGAGTCAAATTGACCTTTGTATCAAAATGGCACGAGACTGGATCTTGAGATGCTAACCATTGATGAGACTGATGGACAGGCATCACTGTAAGTACGTACCTCAACTGTGACTGAACATAAGAGATGAAGCAACAACTGAGGAAGAGAATAGGAATCAGTCAATGTCACTTGAATAAAAAAACAGGCGCAGAATCTGCAACTCCAAAGGGACATCGAGTACAACCCCATCACGTGGACGTTCTGATTCAAGGGGAGCACCAAGCACAGACTCAAATTATCCCTCAAACTTCAACCTCCCTTAACACTCAAACACAACACCCAGCCTTCTTTACCAACACACCCATCCCTAACTCCTATTAATGCATGTGGCTTCCTGAGAGTATGTTACATTTTATTCGACGTATGTCACACACCCATATAGGCATTCCTCCAGTCCAGCGAACCAGGTGCTAAGGGCCCCATCATTATACAAGTACCTTGGTTCAACCATCCAGCCACAAGGAAACCCGTCAAAGCTGTGAAAGCGATGTGGCACACTTGCAAAACAACTTTGGCAGACTCTGTCTTCCTTGCTGGTCGTCAACAGTTTACCGTGTCCTGTGCTTGCATTTACCTCATTAATTACCGTGTCTTAAACCGCATTTGCTCATTGTACATAGCTGTAAGAACTGTACATGGGTTATATATTGTAAACACCAGCTTATTTTTGGTGAAGGAATATATTAATTTATTTTCTGCTGTCTTTTTTCCTCGTTCCTAAGTGGTTATCGCATTACTGTGGGGTGTGCAGGCCATATCTACACTTGTGTATTTAATTTGGGAGCCTGTCCAGGATTTTGTCTTCGCATTATCTCTACGAGCCTGCCTTAAGTATTGCGTTGCAACCTCTAAGTCCCTTTCCCGTGCTATCGCTTCGTGTTACAGTGAGCTTATTGCAAACAGCGATTGGTTATAGTATGTTATGCCACCAACACGGGTTAGGCGATTGTTGACTGAATATACCCTGCAAAATTTATCCAGTACTACTGGTGAATTGCTTGTTCAGTTAGTATGAAGTATCATTGAACTCTTTCTTCTGCATAGCTTCGCGAGTGTATTTACAACAAATTAAAGGTTGACTTAAGTACATGACGTACCAAACTGAGGTTTCTGCTGCTATGGGAGCTATTAATCTCCGCTGCAGCTCCTTCAAAAGGCAGGAGGGCAAACCTTTAGCGATCGGACCAACAGCCATTTAGGGAAACTGGTGGTGAGTTGGGACTGTTTCGGGGAAGTCCAGCTTCGTTAGCGCTCAAAGTGGCTAAACTCAGCCTTCAGACAGCCGGGAAGCAACGTGCTTTGCTAAGAAGGAGTTTGACAGAGAGGAGAGGAGGCAATTTCAGCATAGTGTGGTTGACAATTTCAGTGTTCAAAAATCTATGTCGATAGTGATTCGGTTTTCTGATTCTGAGCTTTAACAATTTTTCGAGTCTTTTGAAAATCAGGTCCAATCGCTGCGATGGCCATTCGGGTATTGAGCAGCATTCGGTCATACAGCATTATATGGAAAAGCACAGGAGTTTACAGCTGGATTGGGTGATGACGAATTCGTTAATTACGACGTTGTGAAAGCATCTGTACTCGGCGCTAACGCGACGGGCTGGAGTTTTGAGACTCTATGACCGCGGGTTCAATCCCGGCCGGGGGTATGGTTCGGCGCATGTCAGCACGTTCCGTCAAGTATAGGAGAGAAGTTAAACTGAGCAAGTGTAAGTTGGGTCAGTCGTATGTGGACTTTTCTAGTGGGCAATCTAAAAAGTTCACAAAGTGGTACAAAGCCACTGGTATCACTAATTTTAGTGGGTTAGAGCAAATGGTCCTAACTGACAACCTTCTTAAGTCAATAGGACCAGAGATTCGGGAGTTTTTAGAAGAGCATTCAGTGGCAACTGCATTCGAGGTGGCTAGGCTTGCTGAAACACATGAGCCCAACTGCTTCTTGTCCTAGAGGTTGGCCTCGGACAAGGAGCAGCAGCCTGGCGTGGAAAGAGATCGTCGTGGACGAACCTCTGACTGGATTATAAAGAGTGAGGCTGGAGCTGAATAACGACGTCTTCCTCAAAGTCAGCATGGTGAACAATGACGTCTGCCTCAAATTCAGCATGGTGATCAAGGACGTCTTCCTCAAAGTCAGCATGGTGAGCAATGACATCTGCATGGAGCAGAAGAAAAGAATCCCGATCCCATCACCTGCTGTCACTGTCGTAAACCTGGCCACATAAAGGATACTTGCCCCAAGTTAACTAATCCAGCGGTTAGTTGTAAGTTAAATAAGCCACTACCATTAGGGAAAATAGCTATCATTCCCTTTGAAACAAATCAGTAGGAAATAAAGGCCTGTATGGCACCCTTTTACAGTCACAGCCAAGTCTTCCTTAAAGAGAATAAAAGTCCCATTGAGGTATCCACCTTCAGGTATACCGGGACTTATTGTTCCCACTTACAAGAGGGAGTACTTCCAGTTACCGAGGAGACCTCATTAAACTCCTCAGTGTTATTAGCTTATGGGGAGCCGTGTTTCGGTTCCTTTGCATAGAATCTTTATTACCAATAAGTATTATACTGGGTATTTAATCATAGGTGTGTCTGGGGATTTCCCATGAAAGATGCTGTATTATTGCTTGGTAATAATATTCTAAATTCAAGGTGCTGTCCCGAGCCCATAGTAACCACCCAAACCTCTTCTTTGATGTTGGCCATAACTCAGACAATGTCCAAAGGAATTTGAAAAAGAATGTTGACCTATCCTTGGGGGACTGCGATCTAGGGCTCGACAATTTATTTTACGAGAAAAACTGGCAAGGGCCTCGGAAATCTAGGAAAAATCCCTGATCAAGCCTTCCTATTCCTGGGTCGCAGGACTGCCATATGTTTCTTTTTTCCATGCACGAGGGATTGTCCTTTCAGGATGAACAACGAAGGGATCCTTCTTTAGCCTCTGCTTTGAAAGCTGCCATGGGCGAATCCAATTCAGATCGCCCGGTTAAATACGAAATTAAACACAACCTTCTAGTGGGTTCAAAAACTGGTAAGGAGATAGGGGGGAAATTTAAAATTAGATGGACTGGTAGTTCCTAAAATGTTAAGAACTCAAATCCTGAAATAGCCCACATTTCTTCCTTAGGAGGACATTTGGGTGTCACTAAAACTCTTTACAGGATCTGAAAACATTTTTATTGGCCATGTATAAGACGAGATGCGCGTAGTTTAAACCATTCTTGTAGTGAGTGTCAGCAAGTGGGTAAGCCAGGACATTATATCAGACCCGCACTGCGTCATCCCATACCCGCAGATGGAGAGCCATTTGAAGACTTAATTATCGATTGTGTGGGACCGTTACCAAAAGCCAAGTCAGGTAACCAATATCTGTTTACCACTGAAGATAAAACTTCGAGGTATTCTAAAACAGTTCCAATGCATAGTATGAACACCAAGGCCATTCTTAAAGACCTCATTAAGTTCATTTCCCACTATGACTTTCCCCAATATGTCCTGAGTGACCATGGCACTAATTTTACAGCAAAATCATCCAGAGAAGCTTTAACTAGGCTAGGAATTAATCAGAAACTATCCACAGCCTATTATCCTCAATCCCAAGGCGCTCTGGAAAGGTTTCACCAAACCCTAAAACTATGATGCGTACCTATTGCATGCATTTTCCTACAGACTGGGATGAATCGCTTCCTCTGCTGCTGTTTGCAATGTGAGAAACTGTACAGGACTCAACGGGGTATAGTACCTTTGAGCTGATTCTTGGACATCGAGATTCCACGTGGCCCGTCAGCTGGATAAGGCCAACTTAAGCTTCGAATACACAGTAGAGCTACAAGAGGAGGGGGAAGCAGGAAGGCAAGGACGAATGAAGCCAAACTACGAGAAAGGGGACTACACGGGAATGAGGAACTTCCTGAACGGGGTTCAGTGGGACAGAGAACTGGCAGGGAAGCCAGTTAATGAGATGATGGAATATGTAGCAACAATGCTTCTGAACAGTGCTTCTGAACTGTCAATCCCTATTGCTCACATAATAAATCTATCAATCACCACTAATACCGTACCGGATGGGTTCAACGAGGCCAGAGTTACTCTTATCTTCAAGAAAAATAGTAGGTCTGATGTAAGCAACTATAGGCCTGTTAGTATACTCAGTATAATATTCAAAATTCTAGAGAGGGCGGAGTACTCTCAAGTAGTTAAGTACCTTAATGACAACAACATTCTCCATAGCTATCAGTCGGGCTTTAGAAGATCTTACTCAACCGACACCTCCCTTATTAATCTGATGGATTACCTGAGAACTGAAATGTCAAAGGGGAACCTCATAGGTATGGTAACCTTAGACCTGCAAAAGGCCTTCGATATTGTCAACCACAATATATTAAGTAAGAAATTTCAAACTATCGGTATAGGTTCTGTAGACTGGTTTAAGTCAAACTGTCAAAATCAACAAAACGGAATCAGAACCCCTGCCGATAGCATGTGGAGTTTCCCAAGGTAGTATTCTGGGTCCCTTATTATTCTTATGTTATGTCAAAGACATGCCTATCAGTGTTAAATGCAAACTCCTACTGTATGCAGATGACAGTGCTCTGTTAGTGTCAGGTAAAGACCCACAAGATATAGCTAATGTTTTAACACTGGAACTGGAGTCCTGCAGCAAATGGTTAGTAGACAGCAAACTATCATTACACCTCGGGAAAAATGAAGCCTGAGAAGGGTAAATAATTTTTATGTCCAGTGTAATGGGGAGCCCATCACTTTGGTTTCATCAGTAAAATATCTGGGAATCCCCTTTGACCCATGCATGTCAGGAGAATTGATAGGGAACAGTGTAGTAAAGAAAGCGAATGCCAGACTGAAGTTCCTGTATAAACAAGCACAGTGTCTACCTACTGAGGCTCGCAGGACCCTATGTCTACCCTTATACAATGCCATATGGATTACGCTTGCTCTTCATGGTACTCTGCCTTGACAAAAAAAAAAAAAACTGAAAGATAGACTGCAAAATCGTAAGATTCATCCTGGGGCTGGGACCAAGAGAACATGTAGGCCAGAATGAATTACAGCAGTTGGATATGCTGAATGTTGAAGACAGAGTAAAACAACTGAAGCTAAATCATGTTTATAAAATTGCTCACAGTGTCCAGAATATCTTGCTGAAATTTTGTCAAGGTTGGGAACCAAAGCAATCATAGTACTAGGGGGAGAGAGCACAACTTTGTAGTACCCACAGTCAGTGGCCAGGCTTCAAGCACATTTTATTGTACAGCAATAAAGGAATGGAACAGACTGCTCGCACATGTCAAAGCCAGTCATAGCATGAACCAGTTCAAGAAGAGTGCCAAAAGGTGTCTGATGAATGTAGCTACAGAAAGGGAAGGGAATGATTTTCTATTTTTTAGCTAACATACGTGTAAATTTTACCTTATTCCTAGTAATGACCCTCGTATTGTAGATAGTCTTAATGACCCTCGTGTAGTAGATAGTCTTTTTAGTATGATAATAAGATGTTATCTTCATTATAGAATAATGAGAAAATATTATAACCTTTATATTATAATAATAAGGTAAAAGGACCTCAATGAAAATAAGTCACTCTGTCTGACTTTTTTGGGTTATCCTAGGTTCTCTACACATATGCTGCTATGTATGATAATTCTATGTAACTGTATTTGTGTATACCTGAATAAACTTACTTACTTACTTAATGTGCAAGGAGGCTGAGGAGAGGTTTGTACCCAAGGGTAACAGGAATAATGAAAAAGCCAGGATGAGCCCATGGTTCATCCAAAGGTGCAGGGAGGCACAAACCAAGTGTGCCAGGGAATGGAAGAAATATAGAAGACAAAGGACCCAGGAGAATAAGGAGAGCAGTCGTAGAGCCAGAAATGAATATGCACAGATAAGAAGGGAGGCCCAACGACATAGCAGCGAAAGCCAAATCTGACCAGAAACTGTTATACAGCCACATCAGGAGGAAAACAACAGTCAAGGAATAGGTAATCAGGCTAAGGAAGGAAGGAGGAGAGACAACAAGAAATGACCGTGAAGTATGTGAGGAACTCAACAAGAGATTCAAAGAAGTGTACACAGAGGAGACAGAACGGGCTCCAGAGGGACGGAGAGATGGGGCACACCACCAAGTGCTGGACACAGTACACACAACCGAGGAAGAAGTGAAGAGGCTTCTGAGTGAGCTAGATACCTCAAATGCAATGGGGTCGGATAACATCTCTCTCGGGGTCCTGAAAAGGGGCCAAGGCGCTATGGTACCCCTAAAACAAATTCAATACCAAATTGAAAACGGGGAGATTGCCTGAGGCAGGAAACAGCAAATGTGCCCCAACTTAAAAAAAAAGGAGACAGACATAACCCTAAACTACAGACCGTGTCCTGCAGTATAGTATGAAACGTCAGGGAAAAGATTATCAGGAAAGAGTGGGGGAACATGGAAAGAATGATCCATCAACACACCCAAAAACTGGTTTAGGGGGGGAAAAATCTGTCCAAAACCTACTAGATTTTCTATGCATGGTGACACATTAAGACAAAAGAGGGGGGGGGGGGGGTTGATTTTTTTCGGGGGCTGAAAGAAGGCTTTTCACTGTTCCCACAAGACTTTAGTGAAAAAAAGGGGGACAAGCGGGGACAAAGGGAAGGCACTAAAATGGATCGGGGAATACTTATCGGAAAGACAGCAGGATCATGGTACGGGGCGAGGTGCCAGAGGGGGCCCCTTTCCAGGGGGGGCCCCAGGGGGTAGTTCTAGAACCAGCGCTGTTTCTGGTATTTGTGACGACGTGGGAAATAATAACTCCGGGGGCCCCTGTTTGCGAGACGTAAGTTGATGAGAAGAATTCTTTGATCGAAGCCGGGCGAACTAAAAAGGGATCGGGAAGGCTGCGCCCTGGTCCAGCAATTGGCTTTGGAGTTAAACCCCTTCCCAAAGTGCAAAGTCATAAAGATTGGGGAAGGGGCAAAGAAGCCCCGCGGACGAAGTACAGTCTGGGGGCCAGAACTACAAACCCCTAAGGAAAAGATTTTTGGGAGGTATAACACCAGGCCATCCCCTAAAGCGACATCAACCAAATAATGCTGCAGCATTGGGCGCCTAGCAAACCTCAGAACAAAATTCCCAAATTTCTTAAAAAGGAATGTTCGGACCCTGTACAGTTACTTTTGGCCCATATTGGAGTATCAGCCCCTTTTTTGGAACCCAAAACCCTTCCCAAGCACGTAAAAAACAAAGGAAAGTGAAAAGGGTTTGCAAAAAGCAGCCCCAGAGCAAGGGTAGTCCTACGAGGAGAGGTTAAGGGAAATCACCTGCGACCGGGAGGACAGGGAGGTAGGGAAGACTTTAACGAATAAAAAAATACTGCATGATAGAAAAGGGGGCAGAGAAAGGATGTCCAGGATGGACACAAAACAAGGGTCACAATTGGAAGTGAAGACCGTGAGTCAAAGGGATGTTGGGAAGTTTTTCTCATCATGGGTGTAAAGGGGAAATAGTTGGAAAGCGATGTAGTGGGGCGGAACTAACATAGTTTCAAGACGAGGTTGATAAAGCTCGGAGGGGGGGGAGAGGGGGGACCACAGGGGTGGGTGAAGAGGGGGGGCCAGGAGCTGAATCTTGACCCCTTTAAACCACAATTGGGGTGAGTACACACAACACAACACACCACACACACAAACACACAACACACACACACCCACCACACCCCAAACCACACACACCACAAAACAACAAAATTTAAATCAGATTATCAGAAGATTATCAGGAGAAGAGTGGGGAAAACTTAAAAAGGGAACGATCTCATAAACAGCACCCAAACATGGTTTCAGGGACGGAAAACCTGTGTCACAAACCTTGGATTTCATGATATGGTAACGCTAAGAAAAAGGGAGAGGGGGGGTGGATTTCATTTTTTTGGACTGCAAGAAGGGTTTGACACAGTTCCAACAAGAGATGGTGCAAAAATGGGGGCCAAAGAGGGATAACAGGGAAGGCACTGAAAGGGATCGGGGAAAATACTTGTCGGGGAAGGCAGCGATCATGGAAATGGCGGGTGTCAGGTGGGCCCTGAACCCGGGGGGGCCCCCACAGGGTCTGCCCTTTAGGACCAGTGTTTTCTGGTTTTTTGTGAACGAAAAGAGGGAAGGAATAGTCTCGAGGTGTCCCTGTTTGCAGATGAGGAATGATGAAAAGAATTCACCCGATCGAAGCCGGCAGAATAAAAAGGGATTGGCGGCTGCAGCCCCGGGTCCAGAAATTTGGCCCCTGAGTTCAATCCCCAGGCAAAGCCCATGAAGATTGGGGAAGGGAAAAGAAACCGAGCGGAGTAAGTCTAGGGGTCAGGACACAAACCTCACTCAAGGAAAAAAATTTTGGGGGTGATTTAAAACCCAGGCCATCTGGCGCACACAAAAAAATAACTGTGAAAGCTATGGGCGCCTGCAAACCTCAGAACGCATTCCGACATCTTTTAAGGAATCATTCAGGACCCTGTACCCGTGTATGTTGGCCCATTTTGGAGTTGGGGCCCATTTTGGAAAACCCCCCCTTACCCAAGCCTTAAAGAAACTAAGAAAGTGAAAAGGTTTGAACAAGACTAGTCCCAGAGCAAAGAGGTTGTCCTACGAGAGGGTTAAGGGGAAATAACCCGACACACTGGGGACAGGGAGATAGGGGGGACTGATAACACTAAAAAATATGGGGGAAATTGCCCAAGGGACAAAGACAGGTTTTCCAGAGATTGGCACAGTAAAAAGGGGGAACATTTGGGAAAGCTGAAACACGATGAATCCAGGTGTTGGAAGTATTTCTTCAGCCACAGATATATAAGTGGAATATTTTGGGAAAGCGATGTAGGGAGGCAGGACCCTAAAAGCTTTAAGCAGAGGTATGATGAAGCCCCGGTAGGGGAGGACCTGTACGTCATAAAAGGGGCGGGGCCAGGAGCTGGGACCCCCCCCCCGAAACCTCAACTAGGTGGTACAACGGGTGAGTACACACACACACACACCACCAACACACAATAACCAGGTCTTTAAAACCCAGGAAGTTACAGCCCTACACAACCTTTTTTAAATTCAGTCAACTACCAAATTTTTAACAAACATTTCTACGACAGCATAAACCACAATCTTCCCAGCATCATCAATCAAAAAAAAATTAGGCAATAAATTTACTTCACTTTTGGGGAAAAACGATCTTCTCCCAAAAAAGTTCAAGAAATTTTTGTATCAAATTTTTAAAACCAGGATGTTCACCCAGTGTAAAATTGTCTTTTACCAAAATTTCACCCAAAATCATCTCTATTCGTTTTTCTCGACCACGGGAAGAGGGGAAATTTTCTTGAGTCTCCCTACACGCCACTGGTGGTGATGCGGGCTTAGACACCAACATGGCGGATCGTATCAACGGAGATGTTACTGCTGTTTTGAATTATCGGGGAAACTTTAAGCATGCGACGAGCATGAGTTATGGGCCATCTTAGAGCTCTACGGGATATCAAACGATAATTTTTAGGGTGGGGGCCCTAAATGGAAGTCAAGGGGGTTTTTGTGAATTTTACAAGGCCCGGGGTTTTCCCCCAGGATTGTATAAATTTCCCAGGAAAGGGGAGATTGTTAATTCACGTAGAGGTGTGTCTACAGGGTTTTTCAAAAATATTACACGGGAAAAGGTTCGAAAGTACATTTGAGGCAACGTGTATGGCATTCGGGAAAGCCTTCAGCGTTTATGGAACGTTCATAGGGGCAATAGGGGGTGGGGAGGGAGGGCCGTTTGAAGGGTGCCCGGGGGTCCGCACCTGAAGAGTCATTGAGGGGGCCCCCAATACCCTCGTAGAAAACGCTGAAAAACTATAGGCCCCAGGTATTTGCCATTATGCGGGGCAGAGGAAAACTTGCCGATTATGTGATTCTTATACAATGGGGGCGCATGTCCCGCGGCAACCCCCGGGTGGCGTTATCGTGGATGGTGGATCAAAACCCGGCACTGTGGAGTGGGGGTTGGGGTAGCAGGGGACAAAGAATCTCTGGAGTGGGAGGTGGACAAGGGGGGAGAGGTAGGGGGAGGGGTTTTTTCCCTCCCGGAGGTGACGGGGGAGACCCCCTCCCCTGGGGGAAGGGGTGGAGTAGGAGTCCCCCCAGGAGAGGATGTTGGAACAGTCTGCAGGAGTTTTGGATGACCCGGTTGGACGGGGAGGACGGACCCGAGAATTTAAGTGGGGTGCAGCTGATGGAAAACGCAGGGACAGGTCGGGGGATTCGGGAATGAAGGGGACACGGAAGTGTGGTGGAAGTCCTCAGGAGGACTCGCATGGGGTAATTTGGGGTTGAGTGAGGCTACGCAAAGGACGGCGGGTCCCTTGGACGTTGAGGGGGTTTTAAACCCCGGGGCAAGACCGGGGAAAAGAATCAGGGGTGTGGGGGGGAAAAGGCCCCCGGGGGAGGGGGTGTCCCCGGGGGAACTCGGTGGGGGGGGGAAGGGGGGGTTGGTGGACAGGTTGGAAACATGAAAAAATGGTATGGGTACCATGAAAGGCGAATTGAGTAAGCCACAGCGGCAAAAGGGGTAAGCCCTTTTTGGGAAGTTCAATGTGTCACAAAAAAATAAAAATGGTCTTAAATCTGGGTCAAAAAGGGTTTGGGTTAGAATGGTTTTTCAAAGGTTTGATGTAGAGTTTTTTTTTTCAGGAGCAAAACCATGGGTTAGGGTGTGAATTGGTTTGCGGGGTTAAACCATTTGTCAGTATCTTTGCAATTAAAAGGGGGGGTGGCAGTGGCTGTAAAGGAGACCCCCCATTGCGTTCAGGGGTTTGGGGAGGGGGGGGGGGGGGGAGGGTGTGGGGGTGGGGGGCACGGGGGGGGGTGGGGGGGGAGTATGTTTCATTGGGTTTTTTTGCCGGCATGCAACAATGTTAGGTAAAAGTTGATTTTGTTCTGTGTTTTGATGTATTATTTGCGGGGGCACCCTTTTAAATGTTCTTGGGGGACGGGAAATGTTGATTAGGTATGGGGGTGTCTCACCGAGGGGGGGGGGATTTCTTTGGGGGGGCGCTAGGGATTGTTAAGGGATGTAGGAGTTTCGATGTGGTGGGGAGGGGGGGGTATGGGGTGGAGCACACGTTCAGGGGTGGAAAATTTGAGGCAGGTTTAAAGGAAATTAAAGAAGGGGGAGGTGTGGAGAGGGTGAGGGGCTTTCGATGTCGGTTTTTTCGGATCATAGGGGGGTGATGCTGATCTGCGGGGGTTTTGGTTTAGATATATGCTGGGATTGGAAATTTTTTGTGAGGCTACTGCGGGGGGGATGTTGGTTTCCCTTTTGGGGAAGGTGGACCATTTTTGGGATGGGGGGTGGTGGGGTGGATTTGCTTTACTGGGGGGAGGGGGGGCTAAGATGGAAATTTGGCAGAGTTTTTTTAGGGCAGGGTAGGGAAAAGGGGGGGATGGTTTCAAAACTTCGGAGGGACAATGAATGCGTTTTCGACGGGGGGGGGAGGGAAGGTATGGGGGGGAGTGGTGGTTAAGGTGTAGGGTTGCAGATTTTCATAAAGACAGGTTTTTCGCTTGAGTTAAGCGGGTTTGGGAGGTGTTTAAAAGGGGGATCAAAACCGTCAGGGTTTCGTTTGCGAAAATTTAGGGAAAGGCAAATGGTGATCCTAGGGCCCCAAAAGGGTCGCTGCAGGGGGGGGGGGATGGGAGGGTCAAGGGCCTTACTTAAAACGGACAGCATTGTTTATGCATTATTGGTTTAGGGGGAAAAAGGAGGAGGAAAAAAGGTGAGCAAGTGAGAAGGTATTTGGGGATATGCAAATAAAATTGTTTTGGGCAACAGGGAAAAAGAAATGCTGGGGGGAGTATTAGTGGGGGAGGTGGGGGAGGGGGTTTAGGGTTTGGGCAGGTAAAAGCCCGGGCATAGATGGAATACCGGGAAAGATTTTTTGAGTTTTAAAGGGATGTTTAGCAGGTTTAGTGGAAGTCTTGAATTATATGTGGCGCGGGGGGAAAGGGGGGGGAAAAAAAGAAAACCGGGATCGTTGTGTTTGCCGAAAAAAAAGGAAGGAAAGTACTGGTGATTAAAGCGTATCCTTAATTGTGTGATTATAAAATTATGCTAAAATTTTGGGCAATAGCTGAAAAAAGTTCTAGGATCAGTGATACATGGGGGGCATTTGTTCCGGGAAGAATAGAGGGGCGGACATAGTACATAAGGGTTTTTTTTGAGGACTGCACCGGAGGGGGAATCTTTGGTTTAGATTGGGCAATGGTATGATTGTGTAATAGGGGTTTCTTAAAAAATTTGTTTTTAAAAATTTTTGGGTTTGGGGGAGAAGGTGGTGAGATGGGGGCAAACCTTTTATGAGGGGGCGTTTTAGGGTAAGATTAAGGGGAAGTTGGGGGGAACCCCTTTGTGCAGAGAGGTTTTAGGGAGGGGTCCCTC
Source organism: Cherax quadricarinatus (assembly GCF_026875155.1). Classification (NCBI taxonomy): domain Eukaryota; kingdom Metazoa; phylum Arthropoda; class Malacostraca; order Decapoda; family Parastacidae; genus Cherax; species Cherax quadricarinatus. The sequence goes on from NC_069409.1 coordinate 6,540,011, forward strand.
CTTTGTTATTGTTTCCCGTTACAGAACCATTTTTTGGGTGGGGGATGGGGATGAATGAAAGGGGTTAGGGGGGGGGGGGGGGGGGGGTTGTGGGGGACGTAATGTACTACTGTGTGGTAAAGGGATGAGGAGATCTAAGGAAAGTTTTGGGGGAATTTATTAGATTTTTGGGGGGCCCCTCGGTATGAGAGTTATTTAAAGAAGTCGGTTTTAGAGGGGGGGGATTTGGGGGGGGGGGGCTTGGGGGGGAAAAGGGGTTTGGGGGTGGTCGTAGTGGGCAAATTAAGGTTTGTGGAATATGGTAAAGGCGGAAGTGAGGGGAGTAGGGAAAATAAATTGGAATTGTTACAGCAGGGTTTTTTGGGACTAGGGGGCTTTAAGGGTAGGGGGAACTTACGCAGGATTTTAGTGGTCAACTCTCTTGGGGTACAAGGGTGGGGGAGTGGCTGAGGTGTTCCCCTTTAAAGCAAAAAATATTGCAGAAATCCAGAGGAAGGTTTTTAAGTTGTGTGGGGGGTTTGGGGGGGGCTGGTTACAAAGGGTTTGGGGATGCGGGGGGGAAGTGGGGGGTTTGGCCTGATGTCTTGGGGCATAAGAAGGCTTTATATATTAACAAAATTTACGGATGGGGGGAAAAGGTGTGGTAGGTGGGTAATGGGGATGCACGAAGATGGGGGTGTGGAAGGGGTTTGAGGATTGTGGGGCATTTGGGGTTTTATTACTGTTAAACAGGGTGTCCCGTTAAAAGGGCAAACGAAAAGGGGGGGGTGGTGGGAAGGGTGTTTTACAGGGGTTGCTGTATATCCCAAAAAAAAGGATAGGGATTTGGAGGAAGTTGGCTTGCTTAGAATCCACAAGGGGAGAGAGTTGTATATCGGGTTTTGATGGGAATATTGGGCCTCTAGGGGTTTGTTGTAAAAATGGGTTTGTGGGAGGACTCAGCTTTCATTGTGGGGGGCATCGAAAGGGTTTTTATCGGATATTTTTGCCCCCTTTGGAGGGGGTGGGTTATGGATGGGAGAGTTTTCAACTTTTGGGGGGGGGGCAATGGCCAAATTTTAAGGGGCCTTTAAAGTTTGGGTGTAACGGGGGCCGGGGGGTGGGGAGAGCCTTAATGTATGTTATGCGGATTTTTACATGTATTTGGGGGGTGAGGGGGGGAGGGGGAGTTGAGGATAAAAACTTAGCGCGAATTTTTAGAATATGTGTTTTGGAATGGCAAGTCCCATGGGGGGAGGGGGTAGTTACTTCCGGGGGGTTCCGGAACTCCCTTGGGGGGGCCCCCTCCCCATAACCCCAAGGGGGGGGGAAAGGGGGGTCCCTACCGGGGGGTGCATGAGGGTGATTGGTTTAGGCTTCTTTGTGTGTGGATGGTGGGGGGTTTTAAAAAAAGTGGAAGGGAGATAATGAGGATTTGGAATTAAAGGTTTTGTTCACTGCTACAGGATAAACCCTTAATTTAAAAACCCTGATACAAACCTTGGAAAAAAAAAAAAAAAAAAAAAAAAAAAAAAAAAAAAAAAAAAAAAAAAAATTATTTGTTTATATATTATTTTTAGATGTTTTAAAAAAAAAAAAAAAAAAAAAAAAAAAAAAAACGCATGATTACGTGTTTCAATAGGGAGATAAGGTTTTTTATGTCCTGTAACAGGGGCAGTTTTGATACCTTAGTTAGGATTTTTTTAGTTGTTTAGGGGGATACCGTATATGATGTTAGTTTCTTTAGGGTGTTTCCTGCCCGTGTTTATTGGGGATTTTTTCATTGTGATTGTACCAATGTAAAATTTATTGTCGGGTTTTGGGTTTTCCCAAGTTTTAAAATTTAAAGTTCTTTTAATTTTAATTTTTGTATGTTAAAAATTTTTATTGTGCACTTTTTTGGGAAGGGGCTAAAGTCAAGGGTTTTTGGGGGATTTATGTGGACACAGACTAAAATTTTGAGTTTTTTGGGGGTTTTTCTAATTTTTTGTTCGTGCTGGGCTCTCTCGCTCTTTTTTATGTTTAGAGTTTCCCGTTTTTGCGGGAAAAATTTGGGTATGTTTTGAATTTTATTGTAGGGTTGGGTTAAGCCTTTTTTTAATTATTGTAATGTAGATTTTATCCTTCGTATGTCATCATATCATCTGTGTACTTTGTGCAAGGAGGTTTTACTGATGTATAATAGGAAGTTTGTAGGTTTAGAATTTGTTTATGTTTTTTTGAGAGGTGTTTCCCTGTTTTTCATTTTTCGGTGTGGTTATTCTTAATCAATATGAAGTAACACTTGTGGTATGCTTGGGGTTTAGGAGGTCATTTTATTTTCAAAAGGTTAAAAATTGTTTTTTTTTTATTTATATCTTGTCTGTGTCCTTTTAAATAAAAATAAAAAAAAAAAAAAAAAAAAAAAAAATCATCTACCCCAATTTTTGGGGCAATCTTTTACAATTTTCACACCAATATTCTCCAAGTTTTCGGCACCATCTTCACCACAATCCCCTAAAAACTTCAACCCAATTCTCTTAAATCTTCAATCCCCAATCTCTAAAATTTCAATTTCAGTTTTTAAAAAACAATCGTGTAATAACTTTCATTTAATTTCTCTAAATTTTCAACCATGTCTTCTTACAATTTTCTATCCAGTTTAACAACAATCAAAACCAGAATCTGAACAACAAATTTTTATCGCAATTTTTTAAACCCCTTTTTTCATACAAACTTAAACAATCCCTACCATAATCTTCAATATATTTTGAAACAATTCCCACAAAAAAAATCTATTTCAAAACTTTGTAAATATCTGCATAACAATAAATTAAATATTCCAATGAATTTTAAGCAATCTTCCTTTTAAAACCCCACCCCCAAATTTCGAGCATTAATAATAATCAGAAAATGATTTTAAAGTGGAAAAAGTACCAATTAATTAAAGAGCGAGACTTTGCTTTATTCAAAACTATAAGCTTGTGGTGGTAGCAGCGTGGTGGTTGTTCCAAACATGGTTTCCAACAACCTTTGCCCGCCAAAATTAACTCTGGCACTGAGGTTTTCTCAAAGGAAATTCCATTTAAAAGAAAGAAAGAGAAATTTAAATTAGAAAGACAGTGACGCTTTAAAAAGTGAAGGCGAAGAATCAACGTGTGAGAGGGGCCATATTTGAAATACACGGGAGGCAGTGGTCAGAGAAATAGCATATATCAAACTTAAGGTTAATTAAGGAATCTTACAGGAGACAAGAATCTCAGGAAGAACCTAAAACCGTAAAGGAAATTGAAAGTAACCCAAAATACTTCTTCTCTTATGCCAAATCCAAGAGGAAAACGATATCCAGTACAGGACCCTAGCTTAGACGAGATGGGACCTACACAGATGACAGCAAAGAAATGAGTAAGATTCTAAAATTCCAATACAATTCATTGTTCAGCGAGCCGTTAACCAGACTAAGGGTCGATCGACAATGTAAATAAATTTTGTATGACCAAGACCCAAAATTTGGTCTTTTTAAAAATCTCTGATATTATCCAAACACCACAAGGCTTCGAAAAGGCAATTAATGACATGCTCATGCACTCTTCCCCAGGCCTGGACTCGTGAAACTCCGTGTTCATCAAGAACTGCAAGAACTCTTGTCATGTACCTTCAGCATTCTATGGAGAAGGAGCATGTACACTGGGGTCATCCCACATTCACTAAAAACAGACATAGCCCCACTCCACAAAGGTGGCAGTAAAGCAATTGCAAAGAACTTAAGACTAATGGCGCTGACATCTCATATCATAAAAATCTTTGAAAGGATTCTAAGAAGCAAGATCGCCAACCACCTAGATACCCATCAGTTACACAACCCAGGGCAACACGGGTTTAGAGCAGGTCGATCCTGTCTGTCCCAACTACTGGACCACTATGACAAGGTCCTGGATGCTTTAGAGCATAAACAAAATGAAGATGTAGAATACAAAGATTTTGCGTAAGCCTTCGACAAGTGCGACCAGTGTAGTAGCGCACAAAAAGCGTGATAACAGAATATCACGAAAACTTGGTAGATGGATCTATAACTTCCTAACAAATAGAATACTAAAAGTTATAGTAAACAGAGTAAAGTCTGAGGCAGCTACAGTGAAAAGCTCTGTTCCACAAGGCACAGTACTCGCTCCCATCCTGTTCTTCATCCTCATATCTGACATAGACAGAGATGTAAGTCATAGCTCCGTGTCTTCTTTTGCGGATGACACCAGAATTGTCATGACAGTGTCCTCTATCGAAGACACCACAAGACTCCAAGTCTTTAAATGGGCCGCAGAAAACAATGTGTAGTTCAATGAAGAGAAAATTTCAATTACTCAGATATGGAAAACTTGAGGAAATTAAAACTATATCAGGGTATACAACAAATTCTAACCACATAATAGAGAGAAAAAGTAATGTGAAGGGCCTGGGAGTGATAATGTCAGAAGGTCTCACTTTCAAAGACCACAACAATGTATCTGATTTGAAACATGATAGGATGAATAATGAGAACCTTCAGAACTAGGGATGCCAAACCCATGATGATTCTCTTCAAATCGCTTGTTCTCTCTAGGCTGGAATATTGGTGTTCACTAACTGCCTCCTTCAAGGCAGTTGAAATTACTGACCTGGAGAGTGTACAGAGAACCTTCACAGCACACATAAGTACGATAAAGCACCTAAATTACTGGCAACGGCTGAAGTCCCTTGATTTGCATTCCTTGGAATGCAGGCGAGAAAGATAATAACATACAATTGGAAAATCCTTGAGGGATTAGCACCAAACTTTCACACGAAAATCACTCCCTACGAAAGCAAAAGACTCAGCAGGAGATGCAACATTCCCCTAGTGAAAAGCAGGGAGCCATGTGTACACTAAGAGACAACACAATAAGTGTCAGGGCCCAAGACTTTTCAACTGCCTCCCAGCATACATAAGAAGGATTACCAATAGATCCCTGGCTGTCTTCAAGAAGGCGCCGACAGGCACCTAAAGTCAGTTCCTGATGACCAGGCTGTGGTTTTTACGTCGGTTTACGTGCGGGGAGCAGTAACAGCCTGGTTGATCAGACCTTGATCCAGCACGAGGCCTGGTCTGAGACCGGGCCGCGGGAGCGTTGACCCCCCGAAACCCTCTCCAGGTATACCACCACTCCCAAGCAACTTGCTTATCACTACTTCTGAGACAGTGTCCTGTATCAACAGAAGTGACTCACTGTTTTCAAGGATATTAATCACAAATGTGACTGTAATTATTCCTCATTATCTTAATATAATATATGGGTAGAATTTCACTATTTTAATATGTATATTGGTATAAAATTTTAAACGCAGATTCGGTAGTACAATATATATCCAACCAACTTCCCGGTCAGTGAAGAATGTGGATTTTACAAGCAGATCATGTTCGTTATAACTAAAAGTTATTCTTTTATTTACAACTCTCTTCATGTCTCACCTCGCTCGCCTCACCACATCACTGGACTTAACTCCCACACACTGGCCAAACGTGTGCAATATATATCAGACCTACCATAAACCTTTATACCTTCCGTATTATCTTACTATTACTGACCTTTATAGTTATGTATTGCTTTAAGTACTTTCATCGATGCAAAACTTTTGATTAACAATGTACAGAGAAGTCAAAATTCTTCCACACTGTAAATAGGCCCAACATAAAACAGTAACATAGTCAGCAGGTTGGATAATATTATGGCAGGTAATGGGAACAAGCCCATTATCTGTCTCAGTGCTGGGGGTAATGACATGGGAAGGGCAGGAGAGAGGAGCTGCTGGATAAGTACAGGTCAGCCATAGAAGTAGTTAGGTCTAAGGGAGGGATCCCAGTCATATGTAGCATCTTGCCTAGAAAGGGAGTGGGCAATGAATGGATGTCTAGGGCAATTGGTATAAATTGCTGGCTAGACAGGTACTGCAAGGAACTTGCAATGCCATTCATTGATAACTGGGACCTTTTCTTTGGCAAACGTGATATGTATGCAAGGGATGGGGTTCATCTCTCTGGGGAAGGAGTGGTTGCATTAGCCAATTCAATTGAGAGGGTAATTGATGACTTGTCTAGGAATTTAAACTGATAGATTATAGAGGTATGGGTGTTAGTGGGAAACAATCAGGCTGCAGCATTAGTGTTAGAAACAGCAGTTATTACCGGGATACCTCAAGGATATGTTTAAAAGACAATATTCAAAATAAAGTTGCTAGTAATGGCAAATCAATTGATCAACAAACAAAGAGAGATAGTAGAGGGCAACGAGTGACTAGCTCCCTTAAAGTTTACTATACAAATAGTAGGAGTCTAAAAAATAAGATAGATGAGCTAAAATTACTTGCAAATGTAGGTAATATAGATATTATTGGTATAAGAGACCTGGTTCAACCTGAAAGACAGAGAAATGCCTTCTGAATGCAACATACAGGGTTATAAACTATTCCACACTGATAGGGTCAACAGGAAGGGTGGTGGTGTGGCGATGTATGTCAAAGAAAATTTAAATTGTTGTCTTAGAGATGATATAAGATTAGAAACATCGAACACAGAATCGGTTTGGCTTCAGTTTCTCGAGGGTCGTGACAAATTAATTTTGGGTGTGATTTATAGGCCCCCAAACCTTGATAGGGAGTGCAGTAAGCTGTTATGGGACGAAATTCATAAGGCATCTAGATATGAAAATATTGTGATAATGGGAGATTTTAGCTTTAGACAAATTGATTGGAACAATATGACAGGAAATCTTGAGTCTAGTGACTTTCTTGATACGGTTCAGGATTGCTTTTTAGAACAGGTTGTGACAGAACCAACTAGAGGAAACAATCTGCTTGACTTGGTTCTTGCCAACAAAGATTCACTAATTAATAATCTTGAGGTTAATGATGAGCTTGGGGAAAGTGATCACAAATCACTTAGTTTCAGTATATCATGGAATTACCCAGATAACTGCAATCAAATCTCTTTCCCAGATTTTCGCTTGGCCGACTTCATGGGACTGAAAAATTGCTTGGGTGGGCTAAATTGGGATGTCCTAACTATGGGTCAGGTAGGTGATCTTGGTTGCCAATATGACGTTTTTCAGAGCATAGTTCTAGCTGCCCAGACAACTTTTGTTCCGAGTAGGGAAATTAGATCTAACAAAAATGATCCCAAATGGATGAACAATAGATTAAAACTTCTCATTGGCCAAAAGAGACGCATATATAGGCGTATCAAAAGAGGGGATGGGCAGTTAAGAAATCAATATATTCAATTAAAGAGAGAAATAAAGAAAGCAATAAGAAAAGCAAAAAGGGATTATGAGGCTAAGGTCGCAAGGGTTCTTTCAGGTATACAGAAGTAAGATTAGGGACAAGATTGGCCCACTTAAGAGTAACTCTGGTCAGATCACTGACAGTAATAAGGATATGTGTGAAATTCTAAATACCTACTTCCTCTCAGTTTTCACCCAGGAAAATACTAGCGATATTCCTGAAATAATAGATTACGTAGAACAGGATGATAAACTATGTACGATTGCGGTAACTAGTGACATGGTCCTCAGACAAACAGAGAAACTAAAATCTAACAAATCCCCAGGTCCTGATAAACTGTTTGCAAGGGTGTTAAAGGAATGTAAAGAGGAACTTAGCATACCTTTGGCTAATCTTTTTAACATATCACTACAAACTGGCAGAGTGCCTGATAAGTGGAAAATGGCAAATGTAATACCTATTTACAAGGCAGGTGACAGGTCCTTGGCTTCGAACTATAGACCAATAAGCCTTACCTCCATAGTGGGAAAATTTATGGAATCAATAATTGCTGAAGCAATTAGTAGCCATCTTGACAGGCACAGATTGATTAATGATTCTCAACACGGTTTTAAAAAGGGGCGTTCCTGTCTTACGAATTTACTAACTTTTTTCACTAAGGTGTTTGAGGAGGTAGATCATGATAATGAATATGATATTGTGTATATGGACTTCAGTAAGGCTTTCGATAGAGTTCCACACCAGAGGCTATTGAGGAAACTTAGGGCACACGGAATAGGAGGAGAAATTTTTTCCTGGGTAGAGGCATGGCTGACAAATAGACAGCAGAGAGTTTGCATAAATGGGGAGAAATCAGAATGGGGGCACGTCACAAGCAGTGTTCCTCAGGGGTCAGTGTTGGGCCCGTTGTTGTTCACAATTTACATAAACGACATAAATGAGGAATAATACGACATAAGCAAATTTGCTGATGACACGAAAATAAGCCGTCCAATTCATTCTAATGAGGACATTAGAGCACTCCAGGATGATTTGAATAGACTAACGCAATGGTCGGAGAAGTGGCAGATGCAGTTTAATATTGAACAAATGCAAAGTTCTAAATGTTGGACAGTTAAATAACCATGCCACATATAAACTAAATAATGTAGATCTTAATACTACCGATTGCGAAAAGGATTTAGGAGTTCTGGTTAGCAGTAAAACCCAAAACCAAGACAACAGTGCATTAGTGTTCGCAATAAAGCTAACAGAATTCTTGGCTTCATATCTAGAAGTATAAATAATAGAAGTCCTCAGGTTGTTCTTCAACTCTATATATCCTTGGTTAGGCCTCATTTAGACTATGCTGCTCAGTTCTGGTCACCGTATTACAGAATGGATATAAATGCTCTGGAAAACGTACAAAGGAGGATGACAAAGATGATCCCATGTATCAGAAATCTTCCCTATGAGGATAGACTGAAGGCCCTGAATCTGCACTCTCTCGAAAGGCGTAGAATTAGGGAGGATATGATCGAGGTGTATAAATGGAAAACAGGAAAAAATAAAGGGGATGTAAATAGTGTGCTGAAAATTTCCAGCCAAGACAGGACTCGCAGCAATGGTTTCAAGTTGGAAAAATTCAGATTCAGGAAGGATATAGGAAAGCACTGGTTTGGTAATAGAGTTGTGAATGAGTTGAACAAGCTCCCGAGTACAGTTATTGAGGCTAAAACGTTGTGTAGTTTTAAAAATAGGTTAGATAAATACATGAGTGGGTGTGGGTGGGTGTGAGTTGGACCTGACTAGCTTGTGCTGCTGGGTCTGGTACAGTGCTCCATCCTTGAGTGGGGATGACCAGACTGGGTGGGTCATTGGTCTAATCCGGGGGGGGGGACATGGACCTGCTCCGCATGGGTCAGTAGGCCTGTTGCAGTGTTCCTTCTTATGTTCTTATGTAACAAATACAAAGACATCCATATTTGACAAGCACTGGGCAATTACATGCTAAAGTTCCCGAACCTGTCAGTGTGTATATAAATTACCAATGTATATTTTAAGATTTGCTCAAAAGTCTGTATACATTAATTCAAAATTACCAGACTGACAGAAACCCTTCCCTGACGTAGCTTCATGTCTCAAAATATGTTGCAAGCCCAATTCAAAATTAATTCTGTTGCGCATTTCCAAAATCAACAGTTTACACCCCCACGAGAATATCGGGCATACGTACATAATCTAGTTAATAAATTAACCATATACCAGGAAACCTAGTTTCTATGATGAGAACTGTCGAAAACGAACGAAATTATGTACAAACATTGTATCTCAGTCCTCAACAGGGTTCGTACCTAAATACTTTGCATCAAAGTAGGCAGCACTTTATTCACTCAGCCACACTCCAGAATAAGTATCGGTGCCTAACCGAAGCTAGTCAGTCACTACCATACCCCGGACCACCAAGCTTATACAAAGTTATATCATCAAATCCTGACACATGCAGTGAACTTCGAGACTCTCTCGATGTGTATAAAGTACTGCGTACCTTGATGCAGAGTGTACAAGTTCACATCCTGATGTGAAGTGAGAAATCATTTTTACCTTCATGGACATTGTTCATCGTAAAGTTACTAATAAATGCAATGGAAGTGGTCAACAGAGACAGTATAGGGCAGTGAGTGACTAGCTCCTTTATAGTTTGCTATAATAATAGTAGGAGAGTGAGAAATAAGATAGATGAGCTAAGATTAATTTCATTTGCAGGAAGCATAGAAATTATTGCTATAACAGAAACTATAACAAAACATAGTTCTAACTTCCCAGAATATTTATGTTCCAAACAGAGAAATTAAATCACCCAGAATTGACCCTAAATGGATAAAGAATAGATTAAAGCATCTCAAAGGTCAAAAGAGAGGTATTTACAGGCGAAACAAAAGGGATGAAGGGTAGTTAAGAAACCAAAATATTCAAAAAAAATGAGAAACAACAACAACAAAAATTGAAAAGCGAAAAGAGATTATGAGGTTAATTAAAGTAGCAAAGGATTTCAAGGATTAACCCAAAAGGTTTCTTTCAAGTACAATATATAGAAGTAAGATCAAGGACAAGATACGCCCACTCAAAAGTTGTCCTGGTCGTCCCGCTTACATTAATAAAGAAATGTGGACAATCTTTAACACTTATTTCCTCACAGGTTAGGTTAGGTCAGGTTTGTCAGGAAACAGGACAAGTGTTTCCTGATGCGGATCTTAGTCAGATGATAACCCGCCATCGGAGCTTTTGGCCATCTGACCGAGGCCTTCCTCTGGCTTATCAGTCCACCATTCCTCTCAGCTTTTATGAAGGAAGATACTAGAAAAGTTCTAGAAATAATAAATTATGTAGATCAGGGTGAGAATAGGTTATGCACGATCAACGTCACTAGTGACATGGTTCACGGAAAATAGATAGCTTAACACCTAATAAATCCTAGAGTCTTGAAAAACTGTCTTTTCAACATAACACTATTAACTGGCATAGTAGCAAATGGAAAATGGAAAATGTGTTACCTATCTACAAAGCACGTGACAAGTATTTAGCATCGAATTACAGACCAATTAGCCTAACATCCATTAGGCTAAATTGATAGAATCAATAATTACCGAGTCTATACGAAGTCACCTTCAAAGACTTAAATTGGTCAATAAATCTCAGCACAGTTTTTTAAAAGGGCGTTCCTGCCCTATAAATTTAATATTTTTTTCATTAAGGTATTTAAAGAGGTAAATCATGGTAATGAATATGATAGTGTGTATATGGACTTCAGTAAGGCTTCTGATAGTCCCACGTAGGAGGTTGTTCAGGAAAGAGAGACACGTGGACTTTGAGAACGTTTTTTTCTGGATGGAGGCGTAGGTGATAGGCAGCAGAGAGTTTACATAAATGGGGAGAAATCACGATTCACATAAAAGACATAGAGGGAATAAATAGCGACATAAGCAAGTTTACCAACGTCACCAAAATCGGCCGACGAATTATTATTATTATTAAAGATTCGCCGGTATTCTCCCGGCCCGGGCCTTTTCCAAGTGGTGGCCCGGCCTTGGCTCCCTCTTTAGGGAATGTCTGAGACCTAAGTCTCCCATGGGAGGAGGCACAAGTACCTCCTCATCTTTGGGACCAACTGTCCCCAGGCCTAGCCACAAGTTAGGCCTCTCCGGTCTGCCATCCCCGCCCCAAGGGGGCAAATGGGAATGACAGTCTTATGAGCTAAAGGCTCGGGCTCAGGCACCTACCCTACCCTAGAAGGGTTAGGCATGGTGTCGATGATGGCCGACGAATTAATTCGAACGAGGACAGTAGTGCGCGACAGGAAGATTTGAATAGCCTGATGCAGTTATCGCGACCTCAGAGTAATGACGCAATAATTATTTTGTACATATTATCTTTTCATATAATTTTATATTGTTGATATTTTCATAAATAGGTAAAATAAAAGCTTTATGCTTTATCTGACTTATTATATTAATTTATGTATGTAGGTAGGATGTGACAGCTACACCTCACAATGTGCTTGCTGTTCGAGAGTTTTGATTGGCTGCCAGCACTTGCAAACTACCTACCTGCTTGTTAAATAGTTCGAGCAGACGCTAACTGCTGCAGTAACATAACGTTGGAACTGCAAGCTTGCTTCTCCTCCGCCCTTAAGAGAGGTTCCTTGATGCTGGTGAGGGGCTCTTGATCTAGGGAACTGGATCTGTGCTCCAGTCCCCTGAATTGAGCCTGAATGCCTTCCATCTACCCCCCCCCCACATGCGCTGTATATTCCTCCGGGTTTAGGGCTCCCCATGATTACAATAAAAATAATTATTGCTTCTCTCTCTCTCTGGCTGCCATTAATGGAGGAAACATCTCGTCTCTCTGGCTGCTATTAATGGAGGAAACATCTCGTCTCTCTGGCTGCCATTAATGGAGGAAACATCTCGTCTCTCTGGCTGCCATTAATGGAGGAAACATCTCGTCTCTCTGGCTGCCATTAATGGAGGAAACATCTCGTCTCTCTGGCTGCCATTAATGGAGGAAACATCTCGTCTCTCTGGCTGCCATTAATGGAGGAAACATCTCGTCTCTCTGGCTGCCATTAATGGAGGAAACATCTCGTCTCTCTGGCTGCCATTAATGGAGGAAACATCTCGTCTTTCTGGCTGCCATTAATGGAGGAAACATCTCGTCTCTCTGGCTGCCATTAATGGAGGAAACATCTCGTCTCTCTGGCTGCCATTAATGGAGGAAACATCTCGTCTCTCTGGCTGCCATTAATGGGAGGAAACATCTCGTCTCTCTGGCTGCCATTAATGGAGGAAATATCTCGTCTCTCTGGCTGCCATTAATGGAGGAAACATCTCGTCTCTCTGGCTGCCATTAATGGAGGAAACATCTCGTCTCTCTGGCTGCCATTAATGGAGGAAACATCTCGTCTCTCTGGCTGCCATTAATGGAGGAAACATCTCGTCTCTCTGGCTGCCATTAATGGAGGAAACATCTCGTCTCTCTGGCTGCTATTAATGGAGGAAACATCTCGTCTCTCTGGCTGCCATTAATGGAGGAAACATCTCGTCTCTCTGGCTGCCATTAATGGAGGAAACATCTCGTCTCTCTGGCTGCCATTAATGGAGGAAACATCTCGTCTCTCTGGCTGCCATTAATGGAGGAAACATCTCGTCTCTCTGGGCTGCCATTAATGGAGGAAACATCTCGTCTCTCTGGCTGCCATTAATGGAGGAAACATCTCGTCTCTCTGGCTGCCATTAATGGAGGAAACATCTCGTCTCTCTGGCTGCTATTAATGGAGGAAACATCTCGTCTCTCTGGCTGCCATTAATGGAGGAAACATCTCGTCTGTCTGGCTGCTATTAATGGAGGAAACATCTCGTCTCTCTGGCTGCCATTAATGGAGGAAACATCTCGTCTCTCTGGCTGCTATTAATGGAGGAAACATCTCGTCTCTCTGGCTGCCATTAATGGAGGAAACATCTCGTCTCTCTGGCTGCCATTAATGGAGGAAACATCTCGTCTCTCTGGCTGCCATTAATGGAGGAAACATCTCATCTCTCTGGCTGCTATTAATGGAGGAAACATCTCGTCTCTCTGGCTGCCATTAATGGAGGAAATATCTCGTCTCTCTGGCTGCTATTAATGGAGGAAACATCTCGTCTCTCTGGCTGCCATTAATGGAGGAAACATCTCGTCTCTCTGGCTGCCATTAATGGAGGAAACATCTCGTCTCTCTGGCTGCCATTAATGGAGGGAAACATCTCGTCTCTCTGGCTGCCATTAATGGAGGAAACATCTCGTCTCTCTGGCTGCCATTAATGGAGGAAACATCTCGTCTCTCTGGCTGCCATTAATGGAGGAAACATCTCGTCTCTCTGGCTGCCATTAATGGAGGAAAACATCTCGTCTCTCTGGCTGCCATTAATGGAGGAAACATCTCGTCTCTCTGGCTGCCATTAATGGAGGAAACATCTCGTCTCTCTGGCTGCCATTAATGGAGGAAACATCTCGTCTCTCTGGCTGCCATTAATGGAGGAAACATCTCGTCTCTCTGGCTGCCATTAATGGAGGAAACATCTCGTCTCTCTGGCTGCCATTAATGGAGGAAACATCTCGTCTCTCTGGCTGCCATTAATGGAGGAAACATCTCGTCTCTCTGGCTGCCATTAATGGAGGAAACATCTCGTCTCTCTGCTGTGTCAGTACAGAAGCTTTATTTACATACTTTCTCTACTTAAAAATTTTTATATCAAAGTTGCATTTAGAAATGATGATACAATAAAAAAATTTTTGATAAAAAATCCTGAAAAACGCTGATGGTTGTGTTTACAAGATTTCCTGTAAAAAAATGTGACAAAGTTTATTGTTGTTAAACTGGAAGGTTTAGCTCTTCTTTTTGATTATAATAATAATAATGTGAACCTGGGAAAAGTCTTGAATTAAAACTACAACATAAATATAACATTATAATTGGGCAAGATTATGCGAGATTTTAACCATCCAATTGATTTTTTAAAAGTCGACAAAGTCATATCAAGAATGTCATGGTTGAGAGATATATAATAGAATCAAGTTTTATCAAAAACACTTTTGAAATTAATATGAATATTGCTTTAGGAATATGCAAATTGGGCTCATTTACATTTAATAAAATTCTGGAAGAATTTAAAGCATATCATCAACATATCTGAACCATTTAGCTCTATTAGAGTTAAATGGTTCAGATATGTTAATATTTTGTGTCTTATGCCCAAGAATGTAGATATACACCATTTCCTTGGAAAATTAAATAGCTTAGCCCATTCTATAAACTTTACTGTTGAGTTTGAAGAAAATAACTCATTGCCTTTTCTAGATGTTTTTATTTATTAAGGGTAATAATGAATTCAAATTTAAAATTTACAGAAAACCTACAAATAACTGTTCCTATGTCCTCTATTCTTCTTCACATCAAGATAAAGTTAAACTGTTTTTTCATCAATGTTTTTGAGAGGTTCACGTATTTGTAGTCCAGAGTTCATAGATGAGGAAATATCCAAAATTTATGAAATAGATAATGATTTGAAATACCCAAGAAATGTAATTGATAAATCTTTTAAAATTGTTAGAAATACTTTTTACAATCCAAAAAGGGACAACCAGCCTTATTCAACTAAAAATATGTTGGTTCTCCCTTACCATGAAAACTTGGTTGATATGCCTTCTCTTCTTAAGACTTTTAATATTAAAGTTGTATTTAAAAATCTTGATACAGTAAAAAAACTTTTGATAAAGAATTCCCCCCAAAATGCTGATGGATGTGTCTATAAGATTCCTTGTAAAATTTGCGATAAAGTTTATTACGGTCAAACTGGTAAAAATCTCGAACTAAGATTAAAACAACATAAACATAGCATTAGAACTGGACAAGATTCCAATGCTCTATTTATTCATGTGAGAGATTTTAACCATCCAATTGATTTTCAAAAAGTTGAGAAAGTTGTATCAAGCAAGTCCATGGTCGACAGGAATATAATTGAATCTTGTTTCATCAAAATCAGTTTTGACAATAATATGAATATTTCCTTTGGTTTATATAAATTAGATCCATTTATAATTATTAGAATTTGGGAAGAATTTAATAATACATTGGACAAATAATAAATTTTAAAATTCTTAATTCTTGAGTAGAATAGTTTGTTGGTGGGTTGTGTGAAGGACCTGTCTAGTTGGGCCAGCGGGCCTTCCGCAGTGTTCCCTTTCTTATGAGTCGCACGTCAGGTGTTGCTTTGTTGTGGGATGTGATAGTGAGGTGTGGGCTAGACCCTTTATATGCCTTCCTTTGATGCATTACTTTCATTGTTCCTTGATAATGTGAGGAGTCACGAAAGCACTTGGAATTTCTCTATTCTTTCACAGTGGTTGTTCTGCGTATATATATATATATATATATATATATATATATATATATATATATATATATATATATATATATATATATATATATATATATATATATAATATATATATATATATATATAATATATATTATATATATATATATATATATTATATATATATATATATATATATATATATATATATATATATTATATGTATATATATATATATATATATATATATATATATATATATATATATAATATATATATATATATATATATATATATATATATATATATATATGTCGTGCCGAATATGTAAAACTGGTCAATTAGCAAGAACTCATTTAAAATTAAGTCCTTTCTAAAATTTTCTCTTATACGTTTAAAGATATATTTTTTCATTATTGTTGATGTAAAAATTTATAATTTTGCACCAAAAGGAACTTAGAAAACTTACCTAACCTTATTATAACAAGGGCAATTTATTTTAGCCTAACCCAACTAAATATATTTTAGATTTGTTTACAATAATTCAATACTAAACAAACACAGTGAAATATATATTTTTCGTTAGGTTCAGAATGATTTTGGCGAAATTATTGCATACACAAATTTTCACTTGTCCTATATGGCAAGATGAGCGTTGCTATTTAAGCCAAGACCGTAAGTTCTGCTTATTGGGCACTACATATATATATATATATATATATATATATATATATAATATATATATATATATATATATATATATATTATATATATATATATTATATATATATATATAATATATATATATATATATATATATATATATATATATATATATTATATATATATATATTATATATGCAAAACAACCACTCTGAAAGAATAGAGAAATTCCAAGCGCTTTCGTCACTACTCACATTATCAAGGAACT
Organism: Cherax quadricarinatus; assembly: GCF_026875155.1. Classification (NCBI taxonomy): domain Eukaryota; kingdom Metazoa; phylum Arthropoda; class Malacostraca; order Decapoda; family Parastacidae; genus Cherax; species Cherax quadricarinatus. The sequence goes on from NC_069409.1 coordinate 6,556,580, forward strand.
ATGAAAGTAAAGCATCCAAGGAAGGTATATCAGGGGGTCTTGCCAACACCTCACTATCAGATCCCAAAATGGTTAAACACCTGACGCGCCCCGACCCAACTGGACAGGTCCTTTGCACAGCCACCAACAAACTATTCTACCCAAGAAAATTTTTAAAATTATTATTTGTCCAATGTATTATTAAACTCTTCCCAAATTCTATTAATTATAAATGGATCTAATTTATATAAACCAAAGGAAATATTCATATTATTGTCAAAACTGCTTTTTATGAAACAAGATTCAATTATATTCCTGTCGACCATGGACTTGCTTGATACTACTTTCTCAACTTTTTGAAAATCAATTGGATGGTTAAAATCTCTTTTATGAATAAATAGAGCATTGGAATCTTGTCCAGTTCTAATGCTATATTTATGTTGTTTTAATCTTAGTTTAGAGATTTTTACCAGTTTGACCGTAATAAACTTTATCGCAAATTTTACATGGAATCTTATAGACACATCCGTCAGCATTTTGGGGGGAATTCTTTATCAAAAGTTTTTTTACTGTATCAAGATTTTTGAATACAACTTTAATATTAAAAGTCTTAAGAAGAGAAGGCATATCAACCAAGTTTTCATGGTAAGGGAGAACCAACATATTTTTAGTTGAATAAGGCTGGTTGTCCCTTTTTGGATTGTAAAAAGTATTTCTAGCAACTTTAAAAGATTTATCAATTACATTTCTTGGGTATTTTAAATCATTACCTATATCATAAATTTTGGATATTTCCTCATCTATGAACTCAGGACTACAAATTCGTAAGGCTCTCAAAAACATTGATGAGAAAACAGACAGTTTGACTCTATCTTGATGAGAAGAATAATAGTGGACATAGGAACAGTTATTTGTAGGTTTTCTGTAAATTTTAAATTTGAATTCATTATTACCCTTAATAATTAAAACATCTAAAAAAGGTAATGAGTTATTTTCTTCAAACTCAACAGTAAAGTTTATGGAATGGGCTAAGCTATTTAATTTTCCAAGGAAATGGTGTATATCTACATTTTTGGGCATAAGACATAAAATATCATCAACATATCTGAACCATTTAGCTCTATTAGGGAGGATTGTGTTAAGCAATCTTGTTTCAAAAAATTCCATGTATAGGTTACTAAGAACAGGTGAAAGAGGATTTCCCATTGCCATACCAAACTTCTGAGTGTAAAACTTATCATTAAATACAAATTTTGCATCAACAATGCAAAGTTTAATAAGTTTAATGATAGTAGAAACTGGCAATGGTAAATCATAGTTAACGAGTTCTTCAGATAAGAAACTTAATAAATCATCAACAGGAACTTTCGTAAACAAGGAAGTAACATCAAAACTAACCATGTTAAAATCATTTAAGTCAGTCAAGGAGCTTAATTTATCAACTAAGTCTATGTGTTTTGACATTAAAGTTAGAAATTTTGCCAACAATAGGGCTCAAAATATCAACAAGCCATTTGGATAATTTATATGAAACTGATCCTATGGAGCTAATAATTGGTCTGACTGGATTCCCTGGTTTGTGTGTTTTTATTAGTCCATACATGTAAGGTAAAGATGGATTAGTGGAAGTAAATTGTTTGACTAATTCATCTTTGCCTTTCAGTAGAAGTTTTATTGTTTTATTGAAATTGATGTTAACGGTTTCTAGGGGATTTTTCCTAAGTTTCCTAAGTTTACAATCCAAAAAGGGACAACCAGCCTTATTCAACTAAAAATATGTTAGTTCTCCCTTACCAAGAAAACTTGGTTGATATGCTTTCTCTTCTTAAGACTTTTAATATTAAAGTTGTATTCAAAAATCTTGATACAGTAAAAAAACTTTTGATAAGGAATTCCCCCCAAAATGCTGATGGATGTGTCTATAAGATTCCGTGTAAAATTTGCGATAAAGTTTATTGCGGTCAAACTGGTAAAAATCTCGAACTAAGATTAAAACAACATAAATATAGCATTAGAACTGGACAAGATTCCAATGCTCTATTTATTCATGTAAGAGATTTTAACCATCCAATTGATTTTCAAAAAGTTGAGAAAATAGTATCAAGCAAGTCCATGGTCGACAGGAATATAATTGAATCTTGTTTCATAAAAAGCAGTTTTGACAATAATATGAATATTTCCTTTGGTTTATATAAATTAGATCCATTTATAATTAATAGAATTTGGGAAGAATTTAATAATACACTGGACAAATAATAATTTTAAAAATTTTCTTGGGTAGAATAGTTTGTTGGTGGTTGTGCAAAGGACCTGTCCAGTTGGGCCGGCGCGCGTCAGGTGTTTAACCATTGTGGGATCTGATAGTGAGGTGTTGGCCAGACCCCTTATATACCTTCCTTGGATGCTTTACTTTCATAGTTCCTTGATAATGTGAGTAGTCACGAAAGCGCTTGGAATTTCTCTATTCTTTCAGAGTGGTTGTTTTGCATATTCTGAAATCACCTGTTTACTGTGATCTTATTGCATTATATATATATATATATATATATATATATATATATATATATAATATATATATATATATATATATATATATATATATATATATTATATATATATATATATATATTGTGTGTGTGTGTGTGTGTGTGTGTGTGTCGTGCCGAATATGTAAAACTGGTCAATTAGCAAGAACTCATTTAAAACTAACTCCTTTCTAAAAATATCTCTTATACGTTTAAAGATATATTTTTTTCATTAATGTTAATGTAAAAAACTTTAATTTTGCTCCAAAAGAATCTTAGAAAACTTACCTAACCTTATTATAACAAGAACAATTTATTTCAGCCTAACCCAACTAAATATATTTTAGATTTGTTTACAATAATTTAATTCTAAACAAACACAGCGAAATATATTTTTTTCGTTAGGTTCAGAATGATTTTGGCGAAATTATTGCATACACAAATTTTCACTTGTCCTATATGGCAAGATGAGCGTTGCTATTTAAGCCAAGATCGCAAGTTCTGCCTATTCGGCACGACATATATATATATATATATATATATATATATATATATATATAATATATATATATATTATAAAGAGAATCGTCCAGTTTGGCCAACTTGACAAAGGTGATTTCAGTTTGCTGATTGAAAATTTGTTTTTACCATAAATCAGCGGAAGTGGATCTGAGCATAACGAGAAAAATATACCTGAGGAAATATACTTGAAGTGTGTTTCGGGGGTCAACGCCCCCGGCGGCTCCTTCTGTGACCAGGCCTTACAGATTTAATGTTATAAATATATATTAAATATATTTAAGTTTAGCTAAATAAAACTGTGTTAAATTTTGGGAGGTTAGATGAAGTTTTTAAGTTTTTATCAAAATTTTAAAATAATTTTTTCATTGTTAATAAAAAAAATAGCTATCAGTCTGTAAAAAAAAAATTAAGAAAAGTTTAGTTTTTAAAAAGCGAATAAAATTCCGGGAGCAAGTGGCTAGTAACCCCTTCTCCTGTATGCATTACTAAATTTAAAAAAGGGAAGCTGTTGTTTTTCTTTTTGGGTCACCTTGCCTCGGTGGGATACAGCCACAAATTAACAACTAACTACATATGTTAATTTGTGTGTCTCACTTGAGACTGTGTTGAGGCGATACTCAACAAGTCGTCAGGAAGCCACCACACCGAGTATGTCTGGCACCAACTAAAAAAAACAGTGGATCTCTTAAGTAGGTCGACAGGTAATATAACTTAAATAATCGTACAATACAGACGCTGGATACTTTCATTTAGAGTTTCGAAACCTGGAATCTACCTAAATTTAATCGCTTTCTTTACTTATCTCACATTCAATAACGTAACAACATTGATTTATTCGTTTATCTGACAAAAATACACTTGAGATTGAACACTTTCGAGTACTCTTCTCTGCCTAGTCTCCATCTCACAGTTTATCGATGGTTTTAATTCACCGAGAATATACAGTTAGAATGATAACAAATTCTCACTACAGGCAGCACACTCCACCAATATTCAAAACACTCAACCTACTCACCATACAAAACATCCATACTTATTATTGCACTTATTACATACATAGAACACTTAACTCTGATATTAACCCTCCCCTCAAACATCTCCTTGCCAACCTCAACAGAACACATGATCATAATACAAGGCACAGATCACTCTTTGATGTTCCTCGTGTCCATCTCACGCTATGCAAAAACTCAATGCACATAAAAGGCCCTAAAATCTGGAATTCATTACCTTTAAATATAAAAGAAACACTACCTGTTTATAAATTCAAGTCTCTTCTCAAAGTTCACTTACTCACTCAAAACCAAATAAATACTGAATAACTGAACCATATAAATTGTATATCCTAAATGTTACTCACAATTATATCACACAAATGTTAAACCTAACTTTGTTATTTTTTTAAATACATTACCTAACAGAATACTCCATTCTACTGAATGAGCAGCAATGCATGCAAGCATAGGACCTGTCTTTGTAATACTCATTTGTATTTTATAGTTATCTGTTTACAATAATGTCTTATCACTGATTTCATCATTGCTTAGTTAATCTTAAGTTAATTTTAAGCCAGCCCGTAATGCTATGCATATAAGTGGCTTTGGCATGCTGCTCTTACCTGAATTTTTGGTACCTCTGTTTGTATGCTAAATTTCTAAATAAAAATAAAATAAAATAAAATAAAATTTGAAGTTATTTATTAAAAATTAGCCAAGTGGCATTAGTGCACACTATAGTGAGCAGAATTATCAAGAGTGTATTGTTGTGACAGGTTGCCTCGTGTCACATAATATACTTCCAAAAATTATGAAAAACAATTCAGTGCGATATATGTGTTTGATAAAATATTCAAATTTGTCTTAATTGTAAGAGAGATTAATCTTCGTAAGGAGATGAACACAGCTGCAAAAATAAAGACGGAGGAAATACTAGCCAAAGTTGCATCATTCAAGCAGAGGAAGAATAGTTAGATAGAATTGAATACCACGGACTGCGAGGGAGTTACACTCTCAGTGCTGTGATTGCCAGCGTTTGTTGTCCCAGAGAGATAGATGCTGCTCTGTTTAGCATAAGGAATCCTGTTTTATTTCATGCACCAGCTGTCTTTGTGAGTGTAACAGTGTGTGTGTGTGTGTGTGTGTGTGTGTGTGTGTGTATGTGTGTGTGTGTGTGTGTGTGTGTGTGTGTGTGTGTTTGTGTGTGCGTGTGTGTGTGTGTGTGTGTGTGTGTGTGTGTGTGTGTTTGTGTGTTGTGTGTGTGTGTGTTGTGTTTGTTTGTGTGTGTGTTTGTGTGTGCGTGTGTGTGTGTGTGTGTGTGTGTGTGTGTGTGTGTGTGTGTGTGTGTGTGTGTGTATGTGTGTGTGTGTGTGTGTGTGTGTGTGTTTGTGTGTGCGTGTTTATGTGTGTGTGAGTGTGTGTGTGTGTGTTTGTGTGTGCGTGTGTGTGTGTGTTGTGTGTGTGTGTGTGTGTGTGTGTGTGTGTGTGTGTGTGTGTGTGTGTGTACTCACCTATTTGTACTCACCTATTTGTGGTTGCAGGGGTCGAGTCCTAGCTCCTGGCCCCGCCTCTTCACCGGTTGCTACTAGGCCCTCTCTCTCCCCGCTCCATGAGCTTTATCAAACCTCGTCTTAAAACTGTGTATGGTTCCTGCCTCCACTACGTCATTTTCTAGGCTATTCCACTGCCTTACAACTCTATGACTGAAGAAATACTTCCTACTATCTCTCTGACTCATTTGTGTCTTCAACTTCCAATTGTGGCCTCGTGTTTCTGTGTCCCCTCCCTGGAACATCCTGTCTTTGTCCACCTTGTCTATTCCACGCAGTATTTTATATGTCGTTATCATGTCTCCCCTGACCCTCCTGTCCTCCAGTGTGGTCAGGCCGATTTCCTTAATCTTTCCTCATAGGACATTCCCCTTAGCTCCGGAACTAACCTTGTCGCAAACCTTTGTACTTTCTCTAGTTTCTTGATGTGCTTTATCAAGTGGGGTTCCAAACAGGTGCTGCATACCCCAGTATGGGCCTGACATACACGGTGTACAGTGTCTTGAATGATTCCTTACTAAGGTATGGGAATGCTGTTCCCCAGGTTTGCCAGGCGCCCATATGCTGCAGCAGTTATCTGATTGAGTGTGTTTCCCGGAGACATGCTCGGTGTTATACTCAACCCAAGATCTTTCTCCTTGAGTGAGGTTTGCAGTCTTTGGCCCCCTAGCCATACTCTGTCTGTGGTCTTCTGTGCCCCTCCCCATCTTCATGGACTTTGCATTTGGCAGGATTAAATTCGAGAAGCCATTTGCTGGACCAGGTGTCCAGTCTGTCCAGGTCTCTTTGAAGCCCTGCCTGGTCCTCATCAGATTTAATTCTCCTCATTAACTTCACATCTTTCTGCAAACAGGGACACTTCTGAGTCTAACCCTTCCGTCATGTCGTTCAAAAATACCAAAAATAGCACTGGTCCTAGGACCGCCCCCTTTGTGGGACCCCGCTCGTCACAGGTGCCCACTGTGATACATCATTACGTACCATGACTCGTTGTTGCCTCCCTGTCAGGTATTCTCTGATCCATTGCAGTTGCCCTTCCTGTTATATGCACCGATGCTCTAGCTTCTGCACTAATCTCTTGTGAGGAACTGTGTCAAAGGCCTTCTTGCAGTCCAAGAAGATGCAATCAACCCACCCCTCTCTCTCTTGTCTTACTTCTGTTATTTTATCATAAAACTCCAGAAGGTTGTGACACGGGTTTTTGCCTTCCGTGAATCCGTGCGGGTTTGGCATTTATACTCCTGTTCCTTTTCCAGGTGCTCCACCACTTCCTCCTGATAATTTTTCTCCATAATTTTGCATACTATACACGTCAATGACACAGGTCTATAGTTTAGTGCCTCTTTTCTGTCTCCTTTTTTAAAAATGGGAACTACATTTGCCGTCTTCCATACTCAGGTAGTTGCCCATTTTCCCAGGGATGTGTTGAAGATTGTGGTAAGTGGCACGCACAACATATCTGCTCCCTCTCTAAGGACCCACGGGGAGATGTTGTCTGGTCCCATTGCCTTTGAGGTATCGATGTCATTTAGCAGTTTCTTCACCTCCTCCTCATCTGTATGTATGTCGTCCAACACTTGTTGGTGTATTCCTTGCTGGTGTCCCCGTCTGGTCTGTCCCCCAGAGTCCTTCCTGTCTCTACTGTAAATACCCCCTTTAAAAATCTCTTGTTTAGCTCCTCACAAAACCTCTTGATCGTTTCTTGTGAGTTCTCCACCTTCTTTCCTCAGTCTTATCACCTGGTCCTTGACTGTTGTCTTCCTCCTAATGTGGCTATACAGCAGTTTCGGGTCAGATTTGACTTTCGATGCTATGTCGTTTTCATACTGTCGCTGGGCCTCCCTCCTTTCTTTTGCATACTCGTTTCTGGCTCTTCTACTAATCTCCTTGTTTTCCTGGATCCTATGCCTCCTGTACCTTTTCCTTCTCTGTTGCATTTAGTTTTTTGGCCCACACCTTCGGGGAAACCAAGGACTCGTTTTGGTCTTCCTATTATTTCCGTTTCCCTTGGGAACAAAACTTTCCTCTGCCTCCTTGCACTTTGTTGCCACATATTCCATCATCTCGTTTACTGATTTTCCTACCATTTTTCTGTCCCCCTGAACCTCCTGCAGGAAGTTTCTCATACCCGTGTAGTCCCCCTTTTATAGTTTTTGGGCCCGTCCCCTTCAGTTCCTGTTACCTTCTCCCCCCTTGTAACTCTACATATAGTCAAAACTCAGAACCACATGATCGCTAGCTCCCAAGGGGGCCCCTCATAAGTGATGTCCTCAATGTCTGAACTGCTCAGGGTGAACACAAGATCCCGTCTTGCTGGCTCCCTCCTCCCCTCTCTCTCATGTTGTGTCCCTGACATGTTGATGCTGAGGTTTCCAAGTACCACATCCATCATCTTGGCTCTCCATGTTTTTGGGACCCCATGTGGCTCCAGGTTTCCCAGTCGATCTCCCCGTGGTTGAAATCGCCCATTACCAGTAACTTTGCTCTGCTCGAGTGAGCTCTTCTTGCCACCTCAGCCAGTGTGTCCACCATCACCCTGTTGTTTTCTTCGTACTTTCCCCTCTTGCCTCCTGCAGTTCTGTGGTGGGTTATACATCACTCCAATGACTACTTTATGTTTCCGGACTGAATTGTACCTACAAAGTAGTCTCTTATCCATCATGTCCATGCCCTTCCATTTCCTCAAATCCCCCTTGGTGTTTTAAAGAGCAGTGCAACCCCTCCCTCCCCCTCTACTCCTTCTATCTTTCCTCAGGATCTGATATCCTGTTGGGAAGATTGTGTCTGTTATTGTCTCACAGGTTTTGTTTCTGTGACTGCTATGATGTCTGGTGATTTTTCATGATTCTTTCATTCCACTCCTCATGTTTATTCATTATTCCATCCGCGTTTGTGGGACCAAACCTTTAGTTTCTTTTCTATCATTGTGGTCATGCAAGAATATTGGGGGTTTGGGGGGGGCGAGAGCCTTGGGGGGGGCCTATATGGGGCTGTGGTGTAGGTGGGGTTTTTGTTGATGGGGGTGGGGTCAGAATGCCCATAAGGGACAGCTGTTGGGGTGAGGTTTGTGATATGGGGATTGGTGCAGAGGGAACAGTGAGTGGGGTTTTAATATAGGTGCTCAGTTGCGTGGGAATGTCGGTGGAGTCTTTTTGGGGGGAGATTTTTGTGGGGTGTGTTTGCCCTTCCTCCTGTGTCTGGGTCCTGCTCATTTTCATTGCTTCTCGTTCCTCCTTGCGTCTCGTACCCCCTCTTTCAGTGTAGTCCTTTTTTTCTTGTGTTCTGTCGCGGTCGAGGTATACTCTCTGGTCCCCCTCTTTGCCCCTCAGTCATGCTTTCTCTTGCAGAACCCTGGTTCGAACTGTTTTTCCCTTTGGGAAAGTTACTCTGACGGGCCGTACCTTCCACTTGCAAACCCCAATTCTTAAAAATTTTGTCACCTGGGTCATATGCCCCCCCCTATTGTTTTCATGATCCCTTTCATCATTTTTTTCCTCCTTTTTTTATTTCTTCAAAGTTGGCCCCCTTGGTTTTTTGGAGCCGTACACAAAAACGCCTCGCCCTTTCCTCCCCCCACTGGTCCCCATGGGGTCCTTGAGGCTTTTTTTTTCCCTTCAATTACTTTTTCTTGCCTTCAGCCCCTGTCATATCTGTGTTGTGTATGTGTTGTGGGGTTGTTTGTTTGTTGTTGTGTGGTGGTGTGTGTGTCTGTGTGTTGTTTTTGTGTGTGGTTGTTGGTGTGTGTGTGTGTGTGTGTGTGTGTGTGTGTTTTGTGTGTGGTTTTTTGTGTGTGTGTGTGTGTGGGGTGTGTTGGGGTTTTGTGTGGTGTGTTTTTGTGTGTGCGTGGTTGTGTGGGGTGTGTGTGGTGTGTGTGTGTGTGGGGTGTGGTTGTGGTGTGGTATGTGTGTGTGTGTGTGTGTGTGTGTGTTTTGGTGTGGCTTTGGTTGTGTGTGTGAGTGTGTGTTGTGTTGTTTTGGTGTGCGCGCGTGTTGTGTGTGTGTGTGTGTGGTGTGTGTGTGTGTGTGGGGTGTGTGTGTGTGTGTGTGTGCGTGTTGCGTGTGTGTGGTGTGTGTGTGTGGTGGTGGTGTGGTGTGTGTTGTGTGTGTGTGTGTGGCGTGTGTGCGGGGTGTGTGTGTGTGTTTTGTGTGTTGTGTGTTTTGTTTTGGTGTGTGTGGTGTGTGTTTTTTGGGTGTGTGTGTGTTCTGTGTGTGTGTGTGTGTGTGTGTTGAGTGTGTTTGTTTTTTTGTGCGTGTGTGTGTGTGTGTGTGTGTTTATTTGTGTGTGTGTGTGTGTTTGTGTGTTTGTTTGGTGTGCGCGGCGTGTGTGTTGTGGGTGTGGTGTGTGTGTGGAGTGTGTACGTTTTGTTTTTGTCTCACCTATCCCTATTTGGGTTTCCGGGGGGTCGAGTCACAGCTCCGGCCCGCCCTTCGCTGTTGTATAGGCCTCTCTCTCCCTCCCCCAAATGAGCTCTTCATCCCTCCCCTTAAAACTATGTAGGGTTTCCCTCCCTCCACTACATCACTTTCTAGGTATTCCAGGGGCTATACTCTATGACTGAAGAAATACTTCCTAACATCCCTTTGATTCACAGTCTTAATTTTCCAATTGTGACCTCTTGTTTTTGTGTCCCATCTCTGGAACACCCCCGTCTTTGTCCCCTCTCTTTTCCGCGCAGTTTTTTATATGTCGTTATCATGTCCCCCTGCCCCTCCTGTCCCCCGTGTCGTCAGGCCGATTTCCTAAACCTTTCTTCATAGGACAATCCCGTAGTTTGGGGATTTGTCTTGTTGAAAACCCTTTACACTCCCAATTTCTTGACGTGCTTGCTGGGTGTGGTTTCCCAAAATGGTGCGCATACCCCAGTAGGGCCTGGTAATGGTATACAGAGTTTTTAAACGAATCCTTACTGGGGTTGGGAACGCTTTTCCGTAGGTTTCCCGGGCGCCCTATGCTGCAGAGTTATCTGATTGATGGCGCCCTCAGGGATATGTCGGTTTTTTAATCACCCCCAAAATTTTTTCCTTGGTGGGGTTTTTCAGTTTTGGGCCTCTAAAAATATTGGTCTGGGGTCTTCTTTGCCCTTTCCCCCAATCTTCATGCTTTGCATTTGGCGGGTTTTAAATTCAAGGACCCCGTTGCTGGACCGGGCTTTGTAGCTGTCCCCGGTCTCTTTTTAGTTTCCGCCTGATCCTCATCCCATTGATTTTTTCATTAACTTCACATCATCTGAAACAAGGAAATTCTGGTCTATCCCTTCCGTTATGTAGTGTCTGTGTGTGTGTGTGTGTGTGTGGGTGGTTTGTTTATGTGTGCGTGTGTGTGTGTGTGTGTGTGGTGGTGTGTTGTGTGTGTGTGTGTGTGTTTTGTTTGTGTGTGCGTGTGTGTGTGTGTGTGTGTGTGCATGTGTGTTTGTTTGTGTGTTTGTGTGTGTGTGTGTTTTTGTATGTTGGTGTGTGTGTGTGTGTGTGTGTGTGTGTGGTGTGTGTGTGTGTGTGTGTGTGAGGTGTGCGTTTTTTTGTGTTTTACTGTTTTGGGGTGTGTGTGTGTGTGGGCGTGTTTGTTTGTTGCTGTGGGTGTGCTGTGTGGTGTGTGTGTTGTGTGTGGTGTTTTTTTTGTGGGTGGTGTGCGTGGTGGGGTTGCATGTGTGTTTGTTTGGTTTTTGTTGTGTGTTTTTTTTGTTTGTTGGGGGGTGTGTTTTGTGGTGTGTGTGTGTGTGTGTGTGTGTGTGTGTGTGTGTGTGTGTTTTGGGGTGTGTGGTGGGGTGTGTGTGAGTGTGTGCGTTTTTTGTGTGTACGTGTGGTGGTGTGTGTGTGTGTGTGGGGCGTGTTTTTTGGGTGAGGTGTTGTGTGTGTGTGTTGTGTGTGTGTGTGGGGTTTTGTGTGTGTGTGTGTGTTTGTTTGTGTGTGCGTGTGTGTGCGTGTGTGTGTGTGTGAGTGTGTCTGTTTGTTTGTGTTGCTGTACCCCCACCTAATTGTGGGTTTCAGGGGTCGAGACTCAGCTCCTGGCCCCCCCTCTTTTACTGATCGTACTGGATCCTCTCTCTCTGCATCCGGCTTTGTCCCTACCTCTTCTTAAAAAATATTATGTTCCCGCCCCCACTACTTACTTTCCGGCTATTTCCCCTTGCTGGGCAACCTTGACTGAAGAAATACTTCTTAACTCCCTGTGACTCGTCTGAGTCTTCATTCCAGTTGTACCCCCTTTTCCCTGTGTCCCCTTTTGGAACATCCCTTTTCTTCCACCCTTTTCTTTCCCCCAGTATCTTTTATGCGTTTCATGTTTTTCCCCGACCTTCTGCCTCCAGTTCGTCATCTGATTTCCCCTTTAAAAATTTCCTCTTTCGACATTCCTTTAGCTCGGGACTGCCTTGTTGCAAACCTTTGTACTTTTCTAATTTCTTGACGTTTGACCCGGTGGGGTTCCAGATGGTGCTGCATACTCCCTAGGGCCTAACTACACAGTGTACAGTGTCTTGAAGATTCCTTTTTAAGGTATCGGAACGTATTCTTAGGTTTGCCAGGCGCCCCGGGTTTTTTGGTTATGTGTGCCTCCGGTGATGTGCTCGGTGTTATGGTCACCCCAAGGTTTTCTCCCCGATGAGGTCTGTAGTCTTTGCCACCTAGCCCGGGTTTTGTCTGCGGTCTTCTTTGCCCCTCCCCAATCTCTTGACTTTCATTTGGGTGGATTGAATTCGGAGAAGCCGTTTCTGGACCCATGTCCAGCCCCTCCCGGTTCCCCTTTTTTAGTCCTGCCTCATCCCTCCGATTTTTTTCTTTCATCAACTTTCCCTCATCTGCGAAAAAAAAAGTGACACTTCAGAGTCTATTCCTTCCCTCAGTGTTCACATATATCAAAAATACAATGGTCCAGAACTGACCCCTGTGGGACCCGCTCGTAACAGGCCCCACTGTGATACCCCTTACGTACCATGACTCGTTTCTGCCTCCCCCGTCAGGTTCCCCCTTTCCATTGCAGGCCCTCCCTTTTTCGTGCGCCTGATCCTCCAGCTTCTGCATAATCTCTTTTGGGGAACTGTGTAAAGGGCCCTTTCCCGCATCTAGGAAAAAGCAATCTACCACCCTCTCTCTCGTGTCTTTCTTCTGTTTCCTTTTCATAAAAAAATCCAGGGGGTTTGTGATACAAAATTTGCCCTTCATGAACCCATCTGGTTTTTATTATAATCTTTTCTTTCCATGTGTTCGACCATCTCCTCCTGTAATCTTCTCCAACTTTGCACACAATACATTTGAGACAAGGTCTGTAGTTTTTTGCTTGTTTCGTTTCCCTTTTTTAAAAAATGGGGACTACTACTGTCTTCCTTTCTCAGGTAGTTGCCCAGTTTCAAGGGGGTGTTGAAATTGTGGGTTTGAGGCCGCACTGCATCTCTGCTCCTTCTCTAAGGACCCCCTGGGGATGTTGTCCTGTCCCCCTCGCCTTTTAGGTGTCAAGGGCATTAAAAGGGTTCTTCACCCCCTCCTCATTGTTCGTAGTCATCCAACACTTGTTGGTATATTCCCTCTTGATGTTCCCTTCTGTGCTGTCTTCCCACAGCCCTTCCTGTCTCTACTGTAAAAACTTCCTTAAATCTCCTGTTCAGCTCCTCACATACCTCCTGATCATTTCTTGTGAGTTCTCCACCTTCTGTCTTTAATCTGATCACCTGGTCTTTGGCTGTTGTCTTCCTCCTGAAGTGGCTATACAACAGTTTCGGGTCAGTCTTGATTCTCGATGCTATGTCATTTTCATACTCTCGCTGGGCCTCCCTCCTTACCTGTGCGTACTCATTCCTGGTTCTGCGACTGATTTCCCTATTTTCGCGTGTTCTCTGCCTTCTGTACTTTTTCCATTCTCTATTGCACTTTGTTTTTGCCTCCTTACACCGTCGGGGAAACCAGGGGTTCGTTCTGGTCTTCCCGTTGTTACTGTTGCCCTTGGGAATAAACCTTTCCACTGCCTCCTTGCATTTTGCTGTTACATATTCCATCATTTCATTTACTGGCTTTTCTGCCAGTTCTCTGTCCCACTGGACCTCCCGCAGGAAGGGTTTTTCAACCCTATGTAGTCCCTCTTTTATAGTCAGGCTTTTCCCATTCAACTCCTGTTATTCTCTCCACTTGCAGCTCTACTATGTATTCAAAGCACAGAACCACGTGGTCGCTAGCTCCTAGGGGACTCTCATACTTGATTTCCTCAATATCTGAGCTGCCCAGGGTGAACACAAGGTCCAATCTTGCTGGTTCATCCTCCCCTCTCACTCTGGTAGTGTCCTTTACATGTTGGTGCATGAGGGTTTCCAGCACCACGTCCAACATCCTGGCTCTCCATGTTTCGGGACCCCCATGTGGCTCCAGATTTTCCCAGTCAATCTCCCTGTGGTTGAAATCCCCCATAACCAGCAACTTTGATCTGCTGGAGTGAGCTCTTCTTGCCACCTCAGCAAGTGTGTCCACCATTGCTCTGTTGATCTCTTCATATTCCTCTCTTGGCCTCCTGCAGTTGTGTGGTGGATTATACATCACTGCAATGACCACTTTGTGTTTCCCAGACTGAAGTGTACCTGCTATGTAGTCTCTTTCTCCCGTTTCATCTATTCCTTCCATTTTCTCGAATTTCCATCTGTTTTTTACGAGCAGAGCAACCCCACCTCCCCCCCTGCCCCTTCTATCTTTCCTCATGATCTGGTATCCTGGTGGGAAGATTGCATCTGTTATTGTCTCCATGAGTTTTGTTTCTGTAACTGCTATGATGTCTGGGGACTTCTCATTGATTCTTTCTTGCCATTCCTCATGTTTATTCGTTAATCCATCTGCATTTGTGTACCAAACCTTCAACTTCTGTTCTAATACTGTAACTGTGGTGCGGGGGGTGGAAACAGCGGTATCGGTGTGTGATGGTTGGTTTGGATTGTTCAGTTGCCTTGGGGGTGTCGTGGCTGGAGTCCTTCTGCAGGTGTTTCTGGGGGGTGCGCTTGTCCTTCCCTTTGATCATGGGTTATTCTGCACTCCTTTTTCATTTCCTCCCATTTCTCCTTTCTTTTTTGAACTCTCTCTTCCATTGTCTTCCTTTCGTCCTGTGTTCTGTCTCGATCGAGGTACACACTCCGGAACTCCTGCTTGCCTCTCAGCCGTGCTTTCTCCTGCAGGATCATGGTTCGGGTTGATTCTGCCTTGAAAATTACATTGAGAGGCCGATTCCTTTTCTTTGTGAACCACCCAATTCTCCGAAAATTTGCCACCTGGGTCATGTCCCCCTCGCCTATCACCTTCATGATATCTTCAATCGCTTTTTTCTCCTCCTGCTTTCTTTCATCATAAGTTTCCCCTTTAGCTTCGTCTAGCCCATAGACAAACACGGATCTTTCCCTTTCCACCTCCCACTGTGACTCCCATTGCATCCTCTGATGTGTTTTAGTTCCTTCCCGTGGAGTGTTCCATCCTTCAGTCCCTTCCCTAGTTATGGCCCCTATGCTTCTTGGTTTATCCTTCCTGCTCACCTGCTCCTGGCCCCCACAGGTATCTGGTAAGGTCCTTGCACATGTCCTAGTTCCTTCAATGTCTTGCAACCTCTCATTCTGTCCTAGTGTGCGTGTGTGCGTGTGTGTGTGTGTGTGTGTGTGTGTGTGTGTGTGTGTGTGTGTGTGTGTGTGTGTGTGTGTGTACTCACCAATTTGTACTCACCTATTTGTGGTTGCAGGGGTCGATTCATAGCTCCTGGCCCCGCCTCTTCGCTGACTGCTACTAGGTCCTCTCTCTCCCTGCCCCATGGGCTTTATCATACCTCGCCTTAAAACTATGTATGGTTCCCGCCTCCACTACTTCACTTTCTAGGCTATTCCACGGCCTGACTACTCTATGACTGAAGAAATACTTCCTAACATCTCTTTGATTCATCTGAATCTTCAACTTCCAATTGTGACCTCTTGTGTCTGTGTCCCTTCTCTGGAACATCCCGTCTTCGTCCACCTTGTCTACTCCGCGCAGTATTTTGTATGTCGTTATCATGTCTCCCCTGACCCTTCTGTCCTCCAGTGTCATCAGGCCGATTTCCCTCAACCTTTCTTCGTAGGACAATCCCCGTAGCTCTGGGACTAGTCTTGACGTGCTTGACTAGGTGTGGATTCCAAACTGGTGCTGCATACTCCAGTATTTGCCTGACGTAAATGGTATAGAGAGTCTTGAACGAATCCTTACTGAGGTATCGGAACGCTATCCGTACGTTTTCCAGGCGCCCGTATGCTGCAGCAGTTATCTGATTGATGTGCGCCTCAGGAGATATGCTCGGTGTTATACTCAACACCAGATCTTTTTCCTTGAGTGAGGTTTGCAGTCTTTGGCCATCTAAACTATATTGTGTCTGCGGTCTTCTTTCCCCTCCCCCAATCTTCATGACTTTACATTTGGCAGGGTTAAACTCAAGGCGCCAGTTGCTGGACCAGGCTTGTAGTCTGTCCAGGTCTCTTTGTAGTCCTGCCAGATTCTCATCCGATTTGATTCTTCTCATTAACTTCACATCATCTGCAAACAAGGACACTTCTGAGTCTTTCCCTTCCGTTATGTCGTTCACATATACCAAGAACAGCGCAGGTCCTAGGACTGACCCCTGTGGAACCCCGCTTGTCACAGGCACCCACTCTGACACCTCGTCACGTACCATGACTCGTTGTTGCCTCCCTGTCAGGTATTCTCTGATCCATTGCAGTGCCTTTCCTGTTATGTGTGCCTGATCGTCTAGCTTTTGCAGTAACCTCTTGTAAGGAACTGTATCGAAGGCCTTCTTGCAGTCCAAAAAAATGCAGTCGATCCACCCCTCTCTCTCTCTTGTCTTACTTCTGTCACCTTGTCATAAAACTCTAGTAGGTTTGTGACACAGGATTTTCCTTACCTGAAACCGTGCTGGTTGTCACTTATACACTTGTTTCTTTCCAGGTGCTCCACCACTATCCTCCTGATGATCTTCTCCATGACCTTGCATACTATACACGTTAGTGATACAGGTCTGTAGTTTAGTGCCTCATGTCTGTCTCCCTTTTTAAAAATTGGGACTACATTTGCCATCTTCCATACCTCGGGGAGTTGCCCAGTTTCAAATGATGTGTTGAAGATCTTTGTTAATGGTACACACAATATCTCTGCTCCCTCTTTAAGGACCCACTGAAAGATGTTGTCTGGTCCCACCACCTTTGAGGTGTCAAGTTCGCATAGCAGCTTCTTCACCTCCTCCTTGGTTATATGCACCTCATCCAGCACTTGCTGGTGTACCCCCATGTTCTGATTTCCTGGAGAACTACTGGTTTCCACTGTAAATACTTCTTTAAATCTCGTGTTGAGCTCCTGACATACCTCCCGGTCGTTTCTTGTGAATTCCCCCATCACCCTTTCTCAGTCTGATTACCTGGTCCTTGACTGTTGTTTTCCTCCTGATGTGGCTGTACAACAGCTTCGGGTCAGTCTTGACTTTCGATGCTATGTCATTTTCATATTGTCGCTGAGCCTTCCCTCTTATCTGTGCATATTCGTTTCTGGCTCTTCGACTAATCTCTTTATTTTCCCGAGTTCTCTGTCTTCTGTACCTTTTCCATTCTCTAGTACACCTAGTTTTTGCGTCCCTACACCTTTGGGTGAACCAAGGACTCGTTCTGTTCTTCCCATTATTTCTGTTTCCATTGGGAACAAACCTATCCTCTGCCTCCTTGCATTTTGTTGCAACATATTCCATCATTTCTTGTACTGGTTTTCCTGTCAGTTCCCTATCCCACTGAATATCTTGAAGAAAGTTCCTCATGCCTGAGTAGTTCCCCCTTTTGTAGTTTGGTTTTTCCCACCCTATTCCTGCTACTCTCTCCACTTGGAGCTCAACTATGTAGTCGAAGCACAGAACAACATGATCACTAGCTCCGAGGGGCCTTTCATACATGATATCTTCGAGGTCCGAACTACTCAAGGTGAATACAAGGTCCAGTCTTGCTGGTTCATCCTCTCCTCTCTCTCTGGTAGTGTCTCTATCATGTTGATGCATGAGGTTTTCCAGTACCACATCCATCATCTTGGCTCTCCATGTTTCGGGACCCCCATGGGGCTCCAGGTTTTCCCAGTCAATCTCCTTGTGATTGAAATCACCCATAACTAGTAACTTTCCTCCCCCCATGTGTGCTCTCTTGGCCACCTCGGCTAGCGTGGCGACCATTGCTCTGTTGCTCTCATTGTATTCTTCCCTTGGCCTCCTGCAGTTCTGTGGTGGGTTGTACATTACTGTAATTATCACCTTATGTCCCTCAGACTGTATTGTTCCTACTAAGTAGTCCCTTTCGCCCGTGCCATCCATTCCTTCCATTTTCTCAAAACCCCACTGGTTTTTAATGAGCAGTGCAACTCCTCCTCCCACTCTCCTCCCTCTGTCTTTCCTGAGGATTTGATATCCGGATGGAAAGATTGAATCTGTTATTATTCTAGTGAGTTTTGTTTCTGAGAGTGCTATTATGTCTGGGGATGTCTCCTTGATTCTTTCGTGCCACTCCTCATACTTATTTGTTATTCCATCTGCATTTGTGTACCACACCTTCAACTT
The DNA here is from genome assembly GCF_026875155.1 of Cherax quadricarinatus. Lineage (NCBI taxonomy): Eukaryota > Metazoa > Arthropoda > Malacostraca > Decapoda > Parastacidae > Cherax > Cherax quadricarinatus. Next base: position 6,574,715 of record NC_069409.1, read on the forward strand.
CTTTTCTAAGACTGTGGTCTGGGAGGTGTATTGGGGTTGGGGAAGTGGAAGACCTGATGAGGAACTATGGGAGGTTGCTGTGGGGGTGGAGTTTGTAATGCAGTGGGTGGGGTCATTGGATGTGGCATGGGTGCTTTTCTTTAGAGTGTTTAGTTGCACTGGGGTTGACCTGGTTGGGAGGCTTCTATAGGAAGTTGTGAGGGAGGCTGTGTTTGATCTTCTTCCTGTGTCTGGGATCTCCTTTCTGTCTTCTCCATCCCCTCTCTTTCCTGCTTTCGCCTTTGTACCATCTCTCTCAGTTTCTGCCTTTCTTCTTGTGTTCTGTTGCGGTCAAGATACACCTTCCTGTATGCCGGCATGTCCCTTAATCGTGCTTTCTCCTGCAGGATCCTGTTCCGAGTCGATTCTGTCTTGAAGGTCACTTTCACTGGCCGGGTTCTTTTTTTTACAAACCTCCCTATTCTCCGAAAATTTTCCAGCTGGGTCATGTTGTCTTCTCCTATTGCTTTAATGATGCTTTCAATTGCTTTTTTTTCCCTTGTTTTCTTGCTTCATATGTTTCCCCTTCAACTTACTGAAGCACATACACAAAGACTGACCTCTTCCTTTCATTCTCCCACTGCATATCCCTGTGTATCCCCTCATTCAATTTGATTTCCTCCATTGCAGCTTTCCTTTCTTCACTTTCACTAGCTAATGTACTCGGGCTCAGTGGCCTGTCATTTTCCCTTCTCGGCTTTCCCTGAGCTCTGCTGTGGTCTGTTAGGGCCTCCACATACAGCTTAGCTCTTTCATTTACTACAGTCTCCACTTATAGAGCTTCTACGTGCAGTTTTGCTCCTTTCCCTACAGTCCCCTTATTTGTGGCTGAGGTAGCAGTCTCTGTTGCCAATCCCAAAATGTTCTTTAGTTCTTTAGGCTGTTTCAGATTATTCAGTTCCTCTTCTAAACTCTGTATCCTGGCCTCTGCTGCTTTGGCTTGCACCTCCCACTTCCTGCTTTCCATATCTATCCTCTCTTTCATTCTCATGCTAAGTTCTTCTAGTTTCTTTTCCCATTCATGTTCCCTTTTTACGAGCTCTGCTGCCCAATCTTCCTTTGCAGCTTCCTCCTCCTGTCCCTTGTTTTTTCTTGTTGCTCTCTGGCAACCCATTTTTGTTTTATCCTGATTGCCTCAGAGTGGGAAACCTATGTAATTCTGAGTGTTAGGTTAGTAGTGTGTATGTCAGAGTGTGGGGGGGGAGGTAGAGGAGGAACTGTGGCTATGTGGGAGTGGAGTGGAGAGGGGGTGCAGGTAGGAGTGAGAAGCAAGTGGGTGAGTGGGAGAGGGAGAGAGGGAAGGAGGGAGAGGTGGGGAGGGGGAGCGTGAAAGAGGGAGGGGAGGGATCAGGGGAAGGAGTGAGATGTCGGTGGGGAGGGGGGGAGTGTATGCGTGAGTCTGGCTATGTTTGTGTGTGTGTGTGTGTGTGTGTGTGTGTGTGTGTGTGTGTGTGTGTGTGTGTGTGTGTGTGTGTGTGTGTGTGTGTGTGTGTGTGTGTTGTGTGTGTGTTGTGTGTGTGTGTGTGTGTGTGTGTGTGTGTGTGTGTGTGTGTGTGTGTGTGTGTGTGTGTGTGTGTGTGTGTGTGTGTGTGTGTGTTGTGTGTGTGTGTTGTGTGTGTGTGTGTTGTGTGTGTGTGTGTTGTGTGTGTGTGTGTGTTGTGTGTGTTGTGTGTGTGTGTGTGTGTGTGTGTGTGTGTGTGTGTGTGTGTGTGTGTGTGTGTGTGTGTGTTGAGTGGGTTTTTGTGTGTGTGTTGTGTGTGTGTTGTGTGTGTGTTGTGTGTGTGTGTGTGTGTGTGCATTGTGTGTGTGTTGTGTGTATGTGTGTTGTGTGTGTGTGTGTGTGTTGTGTGTGTGTGTGTGTGTGTGTGTGTGTGTGTGTGTGTGTGTATGTGTGTGTGTGAGTGTGTCTGTGTGTGTGTTGTGTGTGGGCTGTGTGTTGTGTGTGTGTGTGTGTGTGTACTCACCTATTTGTACTCACCTATTTGTGGTTGCAGGGGTCGAGTCACAGCTCCTGGCCCCGCCTCTTCGCTGATTGCTACTAGGTCCTCTCTCTCCCTGCCCCATGAGCTCTATCATACCTCGCCTTAAAACTATGTATGGTTCCTGCCTCCACTACATCACTTTCTAGGCTATTCCATGGCCTGACTACTCTATGACTGAAGAAATACTTCCTAACATCCCTTTGATTCATCTGAGTCTTCAACTTCCAATTGTGACCTCTTGTGTCTGTGTCCCATCTCTGGAACATCCCGTCTTTGTCCACCTCGTCTATTCCGCGCAGTATTTTATATGTCGTTATCATGTCTCCCCTGACCCTCCTGTCCTCCAGTGTCGTCAGGCCGATTTCCCTCAACCTTTCTTCATAGGACAATCCCCGTAGCTCTGGGACTAGTCTTGCTGCAAACCTTTGCACTTTCTCTAATTTCTTGACGTGCTTGACCCCTCAAGGAAGGTTCCTTGATGTTGGTGAGGGGCTCTTGATTTAAAGAATTGAATCTGTGCTCCAGTTCCCCGAATTAAGCCTGAATGCCTTCCACATCCCCCCCCAGGCGCTGTATAATCCACCTTGTTTAGCGCTTCTCCCTTGATTATAATAATAATAATTGACGTGCTTGACTAGGTGTGGATTCCAAACTGGTGCTGCATACTCCAGTATGGGCCTGACGTAGTTGGTATACAGAGTCTTAAACGAATCCTTACTGAGGTATCGGAACGCTATCCGTAGGTTTGCCAGGCGCCCGTATGCTGCACCAGTTATCTGATTGATGTGCGCCTCAGGAGATATGCTCGGTGTTATACTCACCCCCAGATCTTTTTCCTTGAGTGAGGTTTGCAATCTTTGGCCATCTAAACTATATTGTGTCTGCGGTCTTCTTTGCCCTTCCCCAATCTTCATGACTTTGCATTTGGCAGGGTTAAATTCAAGGAGCCAGTTGCTGGACCAGGCTTGTAGCCTGTCCGGGTCTCTTTGTAGTCCTGCCTGATCCTTGTCCGATTTGATTCTTCTCATTAACTTCACATCATCTGCAAACAAGGACACTTCTGAGTCTATCCCTTCCGTTATGTCGTTCACATATACCAAGAACAGCACAGGTCCTAGGACTGACCCCTGTGGAACCCCGCTTGTCACAGGCGCCCACACTGACACCTCGTCGCGTACCATGACTCGTTGTTGCCTCCCTGTCAGGTATTCTCTGATCCATTGCAGTGCCTTTCCTGTTATGTGTGCCTGGTCCTCTAGCTTTTGCAGTAACCTCTTGTGAGGAACTGTGTCGAAGGCCTTCTCTCAGTCCAAAAATATGCAGTCGAACCACCCCTCTCTCTCTTGTCTTACTTCTGTCACCTTGTCATAAAACTCTAGTAGGTTTGTGACACAGGATTTTCCTTCCCTGAAACCGTGCTGGTTGTCAATTATACACTTGTTTCTTTCCAGGTGCCCCACCACTCTCCTCCTGATGATCTTCTCCATGACCTTGCATACTATACACGTTAGTGATACAGGTCTGTAGTTTAGTGCCTCAAGTCTGTCTCCCTTTATAAAAATTGGGACTACATTTGCCATTTTCCATACCTCAGGGAGTTGCCCAGTTTCAAATGATGTGTTGAAGATCTTTGTTAATGGCTCACACAATATCTCTGCTCCCTCTTTAAGGACCCATGGAGAGATGTTGTCTGGTCCCACCGCCTTTGAGGTGTTAAGTTCGCATAGCAGCTTCTTCACCTCCTCCTTGGTTATATGTACCTCATCCAGTACTTGCTGGTGTGTCCCCCTGTTCTGATTTCTTGGAGTCCTACTGGTTTCCACTGTAAATACCTCTTTAAATCTTGTGTTGAGCTCCTGACAAACCTCTCGGTCGTTTCTTGTGAATTCCCCATCACTCTTCCTCAGTCTGATTACCTGGTCCTTGACTGTTGTTTTCCTCCTGATGTGGCTGTACAACAGCTTCGGGTTAGTCTTTACTTTTGATGCTATGTCATTTTCATATTGTCTCTGAGCCTCCCTTCTTATCTGTGCATATTCGTTTCTGGCTCTTCGGCTGATTTCTTTATTTTCCTGAGTTCTCTGTCTTCTGTACCTTTTCCATTCTCTAGTACACCTAGTTTTTGCCTCCCTACACCTTTGGGTGAACCAAAGACTCGTTATGTTCTTCCCATTATTTCTGTTTCCCTTGGGAACAAACCTCTCCTCTGCCTCCTTGCATTTTGTTGCTACATAGTCCATCATTTCTTGTACTGGTTTTCCTGTCAGTTCCCTCTCCCACTGAATGTCTTGAAGGAAGTTCCTCATGCCTGAGTAGTTCCCCCTTTTGTAGTTTGGTTTTTCCCACCCTATTCCTGCTACTCTCTCCACTTGGAGCTCAACTATGTAGTCGAAGCACAGAACCACATGATCACTAGCTCCCAGGGGCCTTTCATACATGATACCCTCGATGTCCGAACTACTCATGGTGAATACAAGGTCAAACCTTGCTGGTTCATCCTCTCCTCTCTCTCTGGTAGTGTCTCTAGCATGTTGATGCATGAGGTTTTCCAGTACCACATCCATCATCTTGGCTTTCCATGTTTCGGGACCCCCGTGGGGCTCCAGGTTTTCCCAGTCAATCTCCTTGTGATTGAAATCACCCATAGCTAGTAACTTTGCTCCCCCCATGTGTGGTCTCCTGGCCACCTCGGCTAGTGTGTCGATCATTGCTCTGTTGCTCTCATCGTATTCTTCTCTTGGCCTCCTGCAGTTCTGTGGTGGGTTGTACATTACTGCAATTATCACCTTATGTCCCTCAGACTGGATTGTTCCTACTAAGTAGTCCCTTTCGCCCGTGCCATCCATTCCTTCCATTTTCTCAAAACCCCACTAGTTTTTAATGAGCAGTGCAACTCCTCCTCCCCCTCTCCTCCCTCTATCTTTCCTGAGGATCTGATATCCGGATGGAAAGATTGAATCTGTTATTATTCTGGTGAGTTTTGCTTCTGTGAGTGCTATTATGTCTGGGGATGTCTCTTTGATTCTTTCGTGCCACTCTTCATACTTGTTTGTTATTCCATCTGCATTTGTATACCACACCTTCAACTTCTTTTCTAAGACTGTGGTCTGGGAGGTATATTGGGGTTGGGGAAGAGGGAAACCTGGTAAGGAACTATGGGTTGTTGCTATGGGGGTGGAGTTTGTAATGTAGTGGGTGGGGGCATTGGATGTGGCATGGGTGTTTTGATTTAGAGTGTTTGGTTGCGCTGGGGTTGACCTGGTTGGGAGGCTTCTATAGGAAGTTGTGAGGGAGGCTGTATTTGATCTTCTTCCTGGGTCTGGGATCTCCTGTCTGTCTTCTACATCCCCTCTATTTCCTCCTTTCGCCTTTGTACCATCTCTCTCAGTTTCTGCCTTTCTTCTTGTGTTCTGTCGCGGTCGAGATACACCTTCCTGTATGCCGTCATGTCCCTTAATCGTGCTTTCTCCTGCAGGATCCTGGTCCGAGTCGCTTCTGCCTTGAAGGTCACTCTCACTGGCTGGGTTCTTTTTTTTACAAACCCCCCTATTCTCCGAAAATTTTCCTCCTGGGTCATATCGTCTTCTCCTATTGCTTTCATGATGCTTTCAATTGCTTTTTTTTCCTCTTGTTTTCTTGCTTCATATGTTTCCCGTTCGACTTCCTGGAGCCCATACACAAAGACTGACCTCACCCTTTCATTCTCCCACTGCATATCCCTGTGTATCCCCTCATTTAATTTGGTTTCCTCCACTGCAGCTTTCCTTTCATCAGTTTTTACTGGCTAATGTACTTGGGCTCAGTGGGCTGTCATTTTCCTTCTCGGGTTTCCTTGGGCTCTGTTGTTGTCTGTTAGGGCCTCCACATAAAGCTTAGCTCTTTCATTTGCTACAGTCTCCTCTGATAGAGCTTCTCCATGCAGTTGTGCCCCTTCTTTCCCTACAGTCCCCTTATTTGTGGCTGAGGTAGCAGTCTCTCTGTTGTCAATCCCAAAATGTTCTTTAGTTCTTTAGGCTTTTTCAGATTTTTCAATTCCTCTTCTAAGCTCTGTATCCTAGCTTCTGCTGCTTTGACATGCACCTCCCACTTCCTGCTTTCCATATCTATCCTCTCTTCCATTCTCATGCTAAGTTCTTCTAGTTTCTTTTCCCATTCATGATCCCTTTTTATGAGCTCTGCTGCCCAATCTTCCTTTGCAGTTTCGTCCTCCTGTCCCTTGGTTTTTCTTGTTGCTCTCTGGCAACCCATTTTTGTTTTATCCTGATTGCCTCAGAGTGGGAAACCTATGTAGTTCTGTATGTTAGGTTAGTAGTGTGTATGTCAGAGTGTGGGGGGGGGGAAGTAGTGGAGGAACTGTGGCTATGTGGGAGCGGAGTGGGGAGGGGTGGGGAGGGTTTTGGGTGAACAGGGGAGGGGAGGGTGATCGAGGGAGGGGAGGGATCAGGGGAAGTAGTGAGATGTCCGTGGTGATGGGGGGAGTGTATGTGTGTCTGGATATGTGTGTGTGTGTGCTCACCTATTTGTACTCACCTATTTGTGGTTGCAGGGGTCGAGTCCTAGCTCCTGGCCCCGCCTCTTCACCGGTTGCTACTAGGCCCTCTCTCTCCCCTCTCCATGAGCTTTATCAAACCTCATCTTAAAACTGTGTATGGTTCCTGCCTCCACTACGTCATTTTCTAGGCTATTCCACTGCCTTACAACTCTATGACTGAAGAAATACTTCCTACTATCTCTCTGACTCATTTGTGTCTTCAACTTCCAATTGTGGCCTCTTGTTCTGTGTCCCCTCCCTGGAACATCCTGTCTTTGTCCACCTTGTCTATTCCACGCAGTATTTTATATGTCGTTATCATGTCCCCCCCCTGACCCTCCTGTCCTCCAGTGCGTCAGGCCGATTTCCCTTAATCTTTCTTCATAGGATAATTCCCCTTAGCTCTGGAACTAACCTTGTCGCAAACCTTTGTACTTTCTCTAGTTTCTTGATGTGCTTTATCAAGTGCCGGGTTCCAAACAGGTGCTGCATACTCCAGTATGGGGATGACATACACGGTGTACATGTCTTGAATGATTCCTTACAAGTTATCGGAATGCTGTTCTCAGGTTTGCCAGGGGCCCCTATCTGCAGCAGTTAACTGATTGATGTGTGCTTCCGGAGACATGCTCGGTGTTTTACTCAACCCCAAGATCTTTCTCCTTGAGTGAGGTTTGCAGTCTTTGGCCACCTAGCCTATACTCTGTCTGTGGTCTTCTGTGCCCTTCCCCTATCTTCATGACTTTGCATTTGGCAGGATTAAATTCGAGAAGCCATTTGCTGGACCAGGTGTCCAGTCTGTCCAGGTCTCTTTGAAGTCCTGCCTGGTCCTCATCAGATTTAATTCTCCTCATTAACTTCACATCATCTGCAAACCAGGGACACTTCTGAGTCTAACCCTTCCGTCATGTCGTTCACATATACCAAAAATAGACACTGGTCCTAGGACCGACCCCTGTGGGACCCCGCTCGTCACAGGTGCCCACTGTAATACATCATTACGTACCATGACTCGTTGTTGCCTCCCTGTCAGGTATTCTCTGATCCATTGCAGTGCCCTTCCTGTTATATGCGCCTGATGCTCTAGCTTCTGCACTAATCTCTTGTGAGGAACTGTGTCAAAGGCCTTCTTGCAGTCCAAGAAGATGCAATCAACCCACCCCTCTCTCTCGTGTCTTACTTCTGTTATTTTATCATAAAACTTCAGAAGGTTTGTGACGCAGGATTTGCCTTCCGTGAATCCGTGCTGGTTGGCATTTATACTCCTGTTC
>NC_069409.1:6587537-6590776 GCF_026875155.1 Cherax quadricarinatus
TGACTAGGTGTGGATTCCAAACTGGTGCTGCATACTCCAGTATGGGCCTGACGTAATGGTATACAGAGTCTTGAACAAATCCTTACTGGAAGGGAACGCTATCCGTTTTACCAGCCCCCCGTATCTGCAGCAGTTATCTGATTGAGTGCGCCTCAGGAGATACCGGTGTTAACTCAACCCCAATCTTTTTCCTTGATGAGGTTTGCAGTCTTGGGGCCATCTAAACTATATTGTGTCTGCGTCTTCTTTGCCCTCCCCCAATCTTCATGTTTTTTCATTGGGCAGGGTTAAACTAAAGGAGCCATTGCTGGCCGGGGCGTAGCCTGCCGTCTCTTTGAAACCCCAGATCCTCATCCGTTTTTGATTCTTCTCATTAACTTACATCATCTGCAAAAAGGACACTTCTGATCACCCTTCCGTTATGTCTTCAAAATATACCAAAACAGCGCGGGCCCTGGGACTGACCCCTGGGGAACCCCCGCTTGCACAGGGCGCACTCTGACAATCCACGACAATGATCGTTGTTGCCCCCTTCGGATTCTTTTTACCATTCAGTGCCTTTTCCTGTTAGTTGCCTGACCCTCTAGTTTTTTCAAAACCCCTTTTGTGAGGAACGTATCAAAGGCCTTTTTGCAGTCCAAAAAAGCAGTCGACCACCCCCTCCTCCTTGTCTTACTTCGTCCCCTTTGTCTAAAACTCTAGTAGTTTGTGACACGGGATTTCCTTACCTGAAACCGTGCGGTTGTCACTTAACCTTGTTTCTTTCCAGGTGCCCCCACCTCCTCCTGAGATCTTTCCATGACCTTCATACACACACGTTGTGATACGGGTCTGTAGTTTAGTCCCTCATGTCTTCCCCCTTTTTAAAAATTGGGACTACATTTGCCATTTTCCATTCCTCGGGATTGCCCATTTTAAAATGTGTGTTAAAGATCTTTTTTTAAAGGTACACACAAATCTCGCTCCCCTTTAAGGACCCATGGAGAGATGTTTGTTGGTCCCACCGCCTTTGGGGTGCCCAAGTTCGCATAGCAGCTTCTTCACCCCCTCCTTGTTTAGCACCTCATCCACACTTGCTGGTGTACCCCCCGTTCTGATTTCCTTTGGTCCACGGGTTTTCCCCATGTAAATACTTTTTTTAAATCTCGTGTTGAGCTCCTAACAAACCCCCGGTCGTTTCTTGTGAATTCCCCCTACCCTTTCTCAGTCGATTACCGGGTCCTTGATGTTGTTTTCCTCCGATGGGGGCTGTACAACAGCTTGGGGTCATCTTGACTTTCGATGCTATGCATTTTAAATTTTGTCGCTGGCCCCCCTTCTTACGTCATATTCTTTCTGGCTTTTCGACAAATCTCTTTTTTTTCCCCAAGTTCTCTGTCTTCTGTCCCTTTTTCCATTCTCCAGTACACCTATTTTTTTGTTTCCCTTACCCCCTTTGGTGAACCAAAGACTCGTTTTTGTTCTTCCCATTATTTCTGTTTTCCTTGGAACAAACCCCAAACCCCGCCTCCTTCATTTTTTTGCAACATATTCCACATTTTTTTGTACTGGTTTTCCCCGTCGTTTTTTTCTCCCCCCGAATATTTTAAGAAAGTTCCCAGGCCCCGAGTAGTTCCCCCTTTTGGTTTGGTTTTTCCCACCTTATTTTTGCTACTTAAATTGGGGGCTCAACTATGTATCGAAGCACAGAAAACATATACTAGCTCCCAGGGGGGCCTTTCATACATGATATCTTTGATGTCCCAACTACTCAAGGTGAATACAAGGTCCATCTTGCGGTTCATCCTCTCCTCCCTCTGGTAGTGTCTCAACATGTTTGGTGCGAGGTTTTTCCCGTACCACATCCATCACTTTGGGTCTCCCTTTTCGGGACCCCCATGGGGGTCCAGGTTTCCCAGTCCATCTCCTTGTGATTGAAATCACCCATAACTAGAATTTTCTCCCCCCCGTTGCTCTCTTGGGGACCTCGGGTAGTGTGTCGACCATTGCTCTTTTTTCTCTCACGTATTCAAACCTTGGCCCCCTTAGTTCTGTGGTGGGTTGTACATTACTGCAATTATCACCTTATGTCCCTCAGACGGATTGTTTTCCCACTATACCCTTTCGCCCTTCCATCCATTCCTCCATTTTCTCAAAAACCCAAAATGGGTTTTTAAAGAGCATGCAACTCCTCCTCCCCTCCCCTCCCCTGGGGTGGAGTTTGTAAGCAGTGGGGGGGGTCTTGGATTGGCATGGGTGTTTTTGTTTAAGTGTTTAGTTTCACGGGGTTGACCTGGGTTTGGGGGGCTTTTATAGGAAGTTGTGAGGGGGCTGTATTTGATCTTCTTTCCGTGTCTGGGATCTCCTTTTTTTTCTTCCCCCCCTTCTTTCCTCTTTCGCCTTTGTACCTCTCTCTAGTTTCCCCGCCTTTCTTCTGTGTTCTTGCAGTCGAGATACACCCCCTGATGCCGGGGATTCCCTTTTAAACGTGCTTTCTCCTGCAGGATCCGTTCCGATCGATTCTGTCTTGAAGGTCACTTTTTATGGGCCGGGTTCTTTTTTTTACAAACCTCCCTATTCTCCGAAAATTTTTCCGCGGGGCATTCGCTTCTCCTATTGCTTTAAAGATGCTTTCAATTGCTTTTTTTTTCCCTTTTTTTTCTGCTTCATATTTTTCCCCTTTAACTTACTGAAGCCCATACACAAAGACATACCTCACCCCCCATTCCCCACTGCATATCTCTGTGTACCCCCCATTCAATTTGATTTCCTCCATTGCGCTTTTCCCTTTTTTCACTTTCACTACTAATGTACTTGGGCTCAGTGGCCTGTCATTTTTCCCCTTTTCGGCTTTCCCGACTCTGCTGTGGTCTTTAGGGGCCCCCACATCAGCTTACTCTTTTTATTTACTACAGTCTCCCCGATAGAGCTTCTACAGCATTTTGCTCCTTCTTTCCCACAGTCCCCTTATTTTTGACTGAGGTAGCATCTCTGTTTCCAATCCTAAATGTTCTTTAGTTCTTTAGGCTGTTTCAGATTTTTTTAGCTCCTCTTCTAAACTCTTATCCTGCCCCTGCTGCTTTGGCTTGCCCCCCACTTCCTGCTTTCCATATCTATCCTCTCTTCCCTTCTCAGCAATTCTTCTTTTTCTTTTCCCCCTGTTCCCCTTTTTACGAGTCTGCTGCCCAATCTTCTTTGCGCTTACACCTCCTGTCCCTTGTTTTTTCTGTTGCTCTATTTTGGGAACCCATTTTTGGTTT
>NC_069409.1:6591276-6630128 GCF_026875155.1 Cherax quadricarinatus
TTATCTACCCTTTTGAGGTAAATTTTTTTTGAACCATGCTAGGTCACCCCATCATGCACAGCTGCTTTAAAAATTGGCGAAAACCCCTCCCAAATTTTTCCCGGGATTTTAAATACAGGTAAAATAATTTGGGATTTTTCGCAAAGAATCTTTTTTTTGGGAAAAGTTTAAAATTAACTGCTGGTTTACACCTTTTAATTTTTCAAGCCGATTTTTACAAGAAAAAATTTTTTCTTCTAATTCAAAATAGGGTAATCAAAGATCTATTTTTTTCTCTGTACAATTTATAACAAATTCCTTCATATTTTTTTAATATAATTTGTATGATCAAATCTACCCCCAACATCTAAATACAATTTTGACCAACAAAATTCACAGTTTCTTATTCATTAATTCCAAACATTTATTGTATGCCTTTTTACATGACCCTTTCTACCCCGCAATGATGTTTTTTTTTTTTTTTTTGCTTTAAAATTCCATGTGTTTGTCTACTTTAATTTTTCCCTTTTTCACCCAGGCGCAATGTATTAAAATTCAAACTTAATTAAAAAACGGGGTTTGTACTTAATTAGCACTTTAAAAAGGAAAATTTTACAATTTCCCTTTGTAGTCCAGCTACTTGAGCTTAGCAATTTACGCATTTAGAAAAATTAAAATAAAAATTTTAAATGCATTAATAAAATTCTAACTCACTTGAGTTAGCTTACACATAAAAGAAAATTAAATAAATTTTTTTATTTATTAAATAAATTCTAGCTACAATTGAGTTTAACAAAATTATTATGGAAAATAAAAATCCACTAACTTAAAAAAATTTTGTGGCCTAACATCCACCTCCTTCTGTCATTTCACATTAATTATTAAGTAATTTTTTTCACTAATTAATGATTTCAAAATTACACCCAGTTCGATCAAGGACCAATGTGAAACATTCTGGAAAAATTTAAAAATTTTTGGATGTATCTCAGTAATTCCCGTAATTTTTTTTAAAAATAACAAAGATAATTTAAAATTTTTTTAAGGTTGCAGAGACATTAGGAAATTTTTTGGACCCTAGTAAAAATATGCCCCTTCGATCCTATGTCATATCTCACAAGTCCTCTGGACCTACATTAAATTTTAAAAGAAATATACTTTTTCCGGGGGAAATTTGGTAAACATTAATACAAAATGTGGGCCCGTAATTAAATTTTAAAAAGAAACATATAATTGAAGGAGAATTTATATAATAAGACTCACCAATTTGTCTGGACATTACTTGGTGTATCATACACAAACCCCTGCCTAAATATGAAAAAATACTGGCCAGAATTTCAACAAAAATACGACATCGACTTAGCTGGGGTTCCTGGACTGTTTGTTCACTCGCCTAATGCTCACATTATGCAGGACTGCAAATCCAACAATTTCAGTTTCCTATTTGAGAGGTTTTAAGCCAATTAACCCCTAGAGCGACGAAAATTCCTCCGATTTTCACTAACGTTTGTCTGGGGTCAATTAAAAAACAATGGTGATTTCTCCCCCAGCGACGTTCACCCTTTTTCACTGGTCTTTATCTATTTACAAATTAATTTTTATTACTACAATATATTCCATCAATTTACATACAAAATTACACTGTATTTTTGGAACATATACCGTATTTTCCACAACCCTCTCAAGAAAGGGTTTAAAATTCACTTACAAGACCATTTACAAGCGAGACATAATTCGTACAAAGAAAAATATTCATGTTATATATTTTATGTTATATATTTATAAAAGTTATATATTTAAACTGTCATTTTCCCTTTCCCCAAACAAGGGAACTAAACAAAAGAGATTTTTCACACCATCACTCCTTTCCCAAATGTTTTACCTCCAGTCACACCCATCCACCCATCACTTCACACCCAAGGAGGTCGCCTGTTGAATTCCCTGACTCCTACTCTTTTACCAACATACTCCCGCTGCAGTTAAAAAACCCCGTTATAACGCCAATAAATTCCCTATTGTTAGTCCTCTATAACCTTTCAGAGAAAACCTCATCCAACCCTTTTCCAATATATGTCTCTATTGCGACACAAAGTTCGTTTAAAAATCGCCGCCAAAATCCTTCTCAGCACTTCCCCACCCTCCTTTCCCCTCTTTACCCCACAAAACATATGTACTCCACGATTATTATGCTAAACCCCTGCCACACCCTCAAACCACCCCACTCATATCAAGACTCAACGCTCGCAATACCGACACACCATGACCCCCCATCCTTGCCACTACCTTACTTTCCATTTCCCTGATGCACTCCAAACCTTCACAAAATAGACAACATGATACACAGTCTCTTCCCCACTGTATCTGATACATCCCTCACCCTCGATCATCCTCCTATCTCGGAGCATCGCTCCCGTTGGCAATATACCATGTAGGAAACGATACATAACCACACGGGCCCTAAGTCGTATCCTTAATTTACTAAATCTTTGCCATGTTACATCCCATGCATACATGGGGTAGATCCCTTCAACCAGCACCACTACATGTCCCTCTAACAATTTACACAAAGTTCCCACCCTTTACTTTTCTTGGTTCCCAGGCTAACGCTAAGGCATGTAACACTTTTCACATTCCTTCATCTTTCCGCTCCCCCATACTATTTCCGTAGGTGATCATGTACCTTATCTAGCTGCCCCCCCCCCCTCCTTCCATCTGCACGCATCACTTCCCTCTAATGAACACACATTTCACATGCTTTCTCAAGTCCAACAAAGCCTAGCCCTCCCTTACATATCTGCAATGTCACTACCTCCATTCACAACCAGTTGCACCCTGAACCCCAAAGAATTTGAACACCATTCTAAGAATACTCATGATTGCCATTCCTGTTAATGGCAACACTGCCAAACAAATCAGACTTTACAATATAGTAAAACATTGATGGCAATTGCTCGTTGCCTAAGGGTTTAAATGGTGAGGTCGCAGCATTCCCAATCGTCGCTGGCAACCTGTTCCACCATCTTATTCGAATTTTTGACCCTTGTAGCACTCAGGTCAGCCTCATATATGACACCACAGATTTTCAGACTCCCAGTCTGACGCTGCACGACATCACATCCCCATTCTAATCTCCCTGCCCACTCTTCCAGCCCCATTATCAATGACTCTCCAGATTTACCTTCATCCCAGTAGCTCTCCCAAACATGTGTACAACTTCCCCCAAAACTCCTAACCGTGTCTCCTCACACACCGAATAGTTGTATCGTCAACATAGCCCACCAAGCCAGGCCAAGGCTTCCAAACATCATCCCCCCCCCATTCCTTAGATGATCCTCCACCATTCTATAAAAAGGATCCTGAACACATGCAAACAATAGTTGTGATATTGGACAACCTTGCCAAAGACCCCGCTCCATGTTGACTCCTCCCCCACAACGTATCCACCCACCCAATTATTTTCTTCGCCAAACCCCTGTCTGAGAGAATATCCCGCAAAGCCCCTCTTTCCACCCTCTCATAAGCCAATCCAATGCCAACAACGCCCCTCTTCCCCCTTTCATGTCCTCCAGGAATCCCTTTATGATCCCATGGCCCTCGACCATTGACCTACCCGGCAACCCAAACTGAGACTCAAACACCACCCTCCCCACAACACATTTAAGCCTATTCCCAAGAATTTTCGTGAACAGCTCATAATCAGCACAAAGCAACGAAATGGCTCGGTAATCCCGAAGGGTACTCTGCTTTTTACCCTACAGGACCAACACCACCACCGCCGTTGCCTGCGATTCTCCCATCTTACCTCCATCTTTCATGGCATTATTAACATTAGTAGGAAACCCCTTAGCAGACCCCAGTGTTGTATTTAAAAATTCACTTGGTAAACCATCTATCCTGGGCGCCTTTCCCTTCTTCATCTCCATAAGGGCTCTCCATATTTCCTCCTCCTCAATGACCCCACCCAGTGCCTCCTGATCACTCCTCCCAAGTTTGCACGGTACATACTAACATACCTGCCCAAGAACCTCGCCATCCACCCCGCTACTTTTCCCGTACTCCTCAAACCATCTATCTGCATATGCACTCATCCCCTTATTTTCCCATAATACCTGACCCTCTCTAAAACCCCCCACCGAAGAAATTACTTGCAACCCCAGTATTGTAGTCATTTGCTGTCATACCTTCTGTCCTCGCAGCACGCAAGCTGATGGCTTGTCGCCCCAGAGTACTTCATCCAACCCCACTTGTACCCATACTGCTGCAAAATGCTCTTCTTGCAAATCCCTTATTCCTGTCCTTCAACATATTGTATTTCCTCCAAAGGGTAAACCCCCACCACCTCCCCCCCCATGTAACAATCCCATAATCTAGATTCTAAATAATTTGACAATCCATAATACAATTGATTATTTCATTTGCCCTCCTTCACATAAAATTGACGTATTCTTTCCTTAGCCACACTATCCCACCATCCTACCACATCCTCCTCAGTCCTTCCCTCCACACAGAGCTGTTCCCAAAATACTGCAAAACCTTCCACTCCCTCCCCATCCCCCAAAACCATTGTATTCAGTTTCCAATAACTTCCCTGCCTACAGCCAAAGCTTCCCACCCCCACCTCCACTATTACCACCCTATGATCGAAGACACCATCTCAATAGTTTAAAAGACTACCAAAACCCTCTGAAAATAAATATATCCTGTCCAAACGAGCCGCATATCCGCATATTATAAAAGTATGTTCCACTCCCATGTACCTCCCCAAAAGCATCACGTAACTGAAGATCTCTAAACAGGCCCCCTAAGACTGAGGAAAAATATACCGCTCCTCTGGGTTCCACATCTCCCTCTTAACTACACAATTCCAAAAACCCCCACAATTGCCAAGATGGTAACGTGCGTAGGAAGTACACAAGTTCCTCCCCCTCAAAATCCGTCTTTACTTTCAGTTTCACTTCTGCTGGGGCATACACACACACAAACGCCACTCTCTCTCTCCCACCACCATCCTTCCACACGTAATACTCTCCCCCCCCCTCTTTCCTGTGCAATACAAACGGGCTCGCCTCCCTGATCAACACACCCACTCCTCCTTTGAAAAACGGTCAACGGTCAGATGGCAACACATAAGCCTGGTACCCATGCACCACTAATTCACGACCAAGTTTAAAATTGTGTTCCTGCACAAAAGCCACGTCAGCCTTGTATCTATTCAAAAACATCCGTAAGTACTCACGTTTTACACCATCACACAGACCATTAATATTTATTGCTACACACCTGAGGCCAGTTTTAAGGTTTCCTCCCCGCCTCATTTCAAGACTCTTCCCTTTCTAACCATTCCCCTTGGCATTGCCTTTGCCACTTACTCCACCCTCCTTCCCAACCATCCCCCCCCCTTCTGTTGTGGCCCTCTCTTAGAGTCATTTCTGGGGTACCATAACCCCATGCCTTTTTCCCTGGCCTTTGCGCAGGTGTCAGAACATCGTTTCGAATCTGACGCCGCCGCCCTTTTCCTCGTTGCTCCCTCCGTCTCCATATCTGTGTCCTGGGAGTCCTCACAATGGTCTTCCACCTCTACCACCCTGAATTCGCCTCCATGTCCTTCCATGGCGCTGGCACTGTCCATCACAGGTGCACCTGTCCTCCCTCCTCCTGCACACACCTCCTTCCACCACGATCCCAGGTTCCTGCACGCTGCGACTCTCCACCTCCATAGACTGTAACATAGCCTGTAACACAGTCGCCAACTCCTCGATAGCTTTCACTTCTGCGCCCACTTGCACCTCCTTACTCGACAACTGTACTTTCAATGGGCTGGGTGATTCATGAATCACACTTCCCCTTCCGATTCTACAGGAGGAGCCACCACCTCTTCACTCCTCATGTGACCATGCCCTCCTCTTTGCCTCCATTCTTTCCTCATGCATCGTTTTCTCATGCACAGGTGCTCCGCCTCTTGCCGGCCCAGGAGCCCAATTCCGCTTTCCACAATCTGCCGCCATATGGTCATATTCACCATACAGTCGGCACGTACGCCTCTGCCCAGCATACACCACCATTACCTGGGTTTTAAACTCCTTGGTATATACATACGAGGGTATAGGATGTCTCCCCGTCATCTTAAGATTGAAAGTACCCACGGAAGTCCTGCGTAAGCTCCTTTTACTCATTTTCCAGGTTGGGCTAGATGTACAGTCCCATATCTTTCGAAAACACTTCTGATATCTGCTTCATCAGCCTCAAAAAGCACGTTGCGTAGCTTGACCCATGAATAATGTCTTGATACATCCATCAACCTGACCCTCACTGCCGGTGTTACGTTAATGCTGACATCTTGGTAACGATCCTGCAACGCCTCATACACTTGAGCTGTTAGCACTTCACGAATATTCTATAAACACCATTTAGTGCCGCTCATATAAATCCTCGTCTCTGATGCCGTATGTTCTCTCTTGTAATTTTGGGCAATAACACCTCAACTGACGTAGGCGTTAAAGCCCCACTAATGTGCTCAATGCCCACAGTATTCACTCTCAGGCGCACACCTAGCGCCATATTGTTTTCTGAGTGCTCGTCTGGGTAAACAGTTAGAGGAGTGCAAAGCACATCCACACTCTACCTCATCCAGGCAGCAAATCCCAATAGGTAGAAGTAGTAGTTGAAGATTGAGACACTTATGCAACATATGGGAATCTTTATTGAGGAAATGTTTCACCACACAGTGGCTTCATCAGTTCATACAATCAGAAGGGTGTAAGGAGGAGGAGTTTGAGGTAATCAGTCCCTCAGCCTGGAGTCGATGTTTTCAGTCCACCAATCTTGTCGAAAGTACAGCATAGGGGTGTAGACGTGGCATATACTGTAGTCAGGTGAGGCGAAGACAGGAGACGGAGTCACTTATCACACAGAAGTAGTAGTAGTTACAGTAGTATTAGTATGAGTAGAGGTAACTCTAGGTTACTGTGTGATGTCAAGGTTTATTGTTATGAGTAGGTAATAACTCCGAAATGACGAAGCTACTTTAATTTGTTGAAATTTATAGGAAATGGTATTTACTCCGTAGGAGTTTGCTTCTTCGATCACTAGGCTGAATCTGATAAGATGGAGGAGTGTCTGTGCTATACACATGCGTTGTTCAAGTTGTCGTTTCTGCATGCATTGATATGTTCGTTGAGACGTGTTATGGATGGTACGTGCTGTTTCACTGACGTATACCTTGTCACAGCCTCCTCAATGGATTGTGCAAACACCTGCGTTGACTGGTTCACGGTTCTTCACTTTGGTCCGGGTCAAGTCTTTGATCGGTGTACTGGTTGCGACGGCGATTCTTCAGACACGTCTCATTGAACAAATCAGTACATGCAAAAACAACAACGTGAACAACGCATGTTTGCAGCACAGAAACTCCTCCAATGAGACTGTGATGCCAGCCTAGTGAGTCATTATTCAACGCCATTTCAGATAGCATTAAATATAATGAAGACAGCTTCGTCATTTCGGGGTACTAGCCAGAATTTTACGAAAAACGGTAAACCCTGCCATCGCACTGCTTAAAGTTACCTTCATTCATACTACTACTACCACGTACTCTTAAGTACTAACACTGCCGCCGCCGCCGCCGCCAGCAATAAGGGGCATTACCCATAGACCCCTGGGTTTTCTTCATGAGGGAGCTGGACAGATACCTAAAGTCGGTGCCGGAACAGCCGGTCTGTGGTTCGTACGTTGGATTGCGTGCGGCCAGCAGTAACAGCCTCGTTGATCAGGCCCTGATCCACTGGGAGGCTTGGTCATGGACCGGGCCGCGGGGGCGTTGATCCCCGGAATACCCGGGGGTAGACCACCTACCACATGGGTCAGTAAGCCTACTCTTCCACCTTACATGGTACCCATATAGACCCTCTGTCCTTTCTCGTTTGTAACAGCTTGATAAAGCTCTTGGAGACCGAAAAAGTTGCCAAAATAATGTGTAACAGTAGTTGCATCTGTGTCTTCTTTCCTAACATTTTTCGGTCTTAAGTGTATCTATCCTATGACACACTAGATGTATTCAGGCTGGTATTAAATACATATATACATCAATTTGCTCTTTGCTGATGACACTGTGCTTTTGGGAGATTCTGAAGAGAAGTTGCACAGGTTGGTGGATGAGTTTGGTAGGGTATGTAAAAGAAGAAAATTAAAAGTGAATATAGGAAAGAGTAAGGTGATGAGGATAATTAAAAAGATTAGGTGACGAAATATTGGATATCAGATTGAAAGGGAGAGAATATGGAGGAGGTGAATATATTCAGATATTTAGAAGTGGACGTGTCAGCAGATGAGTCTATGAAGGATTAGGTGAATCATTGAATTGATGAGAGGAAAAAGGTGAGTGGTGCACTTAGAAGTCTGTGGAGACAAAGAACTATGTCCGTGGAAGCAAGAGAGGGGAATGTTGAGAGTATAGTTATACAAACACTCTTATATGGGTGTGAAGATGGGTGATGAATGTTGCAACGAGGAGAAGGCTGGAGCAGTGGAGAGTCACGTCTGATGGCAATGTGTGGTGTGAATATAAATGCAGAGAATTCGTAGTTTGGAAATTAGGAGAAGGTGTGGGATTACCAAAACTGTGTCCAGAGGGCTGAGGAAGGGTTGTTGAGGTTTTTCGGACATGTAGAGAGAATGGAACAAAACAGAATGACTTCGAGAGTGTATAAATCTGTAGTGGAGGGAAGGCAGGGTAGGGGACGGCCTAGGAAAGGTTGGAGGGAGGGGGGTAAAGAAGGTTTTGTGTGCGAGGGGCTTGGACTTCCAGCAAGCATGCATGAGTGTATTTGATAGGAGTGAATGGAGACAAATGGTTTTTAATACTTGACGTGCTGTTGGAGTCTGAGCAAAGTAACATTTATGAAGGGATTCAGGGAAACCAGCAGGCCGAACTTGAGTCCTGGAGATGGGAAGTACAGTGCCTGCACTCTGAAGGAGGGGTGTTAATGTTGCAGTTTTAAAAAACTGTAGTGTAAAGCACTTCTGTGGCAAGACAGTGATGGAGTGAATGATGGTGAAAGTTTTTCTTTTTCGGGCCACCCTGCCTTGGTGGGAGGACGGCCGATGTGTTAATAAAAAAAATACATCAAGCCTCTGAGACAATGTACCGAAGGTGGTGTTAGACGTTGTTGTTTTCTCTTGCCTGTACTTCTAGAGCAGTCAGGTATTTTGAGGCTGGTACTCAATGTCCTTTCTATTCTTCTGGAGTGTTAAATACAACTGTGCCAGGTGGGATACGCAATTAAAATAGGCACACTAACTTCAGATGAAAACTGTGTATAACAATGTAAAAGTTAATAACTGTCTATACAAATTAAGTATCCCTTGAATTTTCTTTTAATGTTCCTTTTCAGGAAGATTAAAAATGTCTTCAACCTGAAGAATCACTAATAGAAACTATTGCTGCAATTCACGGAACTATGGTTGGAAAAGTTGTTTAAACAATATACTTTTTTTTCTGAGAATCTGGGAATACTAAATATAACGCCTATCTGCTGTGGCCTCTTGAGGCAAATATCAAACCAACAATTCTTTATTTTTTTTACGCTCTGCAAAACAGGCTGGAAGTCTAAGTTGCCTGTGTTGCGAAGTAAATGACAGTTCCCGCTGGAGTACAAATAACATTCAATTCCGAATCTGTTAGGAATAATTAGTGGATTACGGGCATACGATAGACCGCGGGGGACTAGATGAAGCCCAGGTATGAAGTGGACCACGGGTACGAAGTGGACCACGGGTACGAAGGGGACCACGGGTACAAAGTGGACCACGGGTACGAAGTGGACCACGGGTACGAAGTGGACCACGGGTACGAAGTGGACCACGGGTACGAAGTGGACCACGGGTACAAAGTGGACCACGGGTAAATGATGGTATACGGGTACACTCTCTTAGTGTCTCTACGAGCCTCTAAGCCCGTTGAGTGAAACTTCAACGCAACCTAGAGAGAGCTGGAGTTCCTCCAAATTTTTATATATGATACTGACGTTCAGGAAGCTGTTGATAAGCTTGGATTGTTTGTTTTCCAGATCCACATTACATGGAAAAACCTTTACAAGATTATGCTGCGGGCTTTCCATTTATACAGCCTTTCTTCAAATGGCTGCAGTTGTACTTAGATGTGAACTATGTTCTACTGCTCCCAGTTGTTGACTGTATATAAATTTCGAAAACTGAAAAGGCTTTATTTATCTAAGTGTCACAGCGGTGACGTTTTTTACTAGTGACCTGTTCTAGCCAGGACGAGACTGCAATGCTACAGAGCCTCGCCCACAGCAAAGCATGGGCTTCGAGCTTAAAAGTTATGCACCATTCAACAGTAATATTGAAGACAGAACCAGAGGTGATATATAATAACTCAACTTTAGTTAACACTGGCTTCTGGCTTCTGAATCTTTTGGTCCTTGTAGGACTTTACCTATACAAAATTTCATGACACTTCTTGCCAGTTTCTCGTTCAACGTAATTTAAACGTTTTGACATTTCCCATTATTAATTAAAATTAACTTTCTAAGCTGTCAGTTGGTGCAGTGACTGTTCTTAAATGCCCAAATCACTTCTATCATCAGTGACATTCTTAGAGTTGAAAATTTTAAATGTAATATTTTTCCGTACAGCAGTGATGATCAGGAGACTTGCAGCTACGTCCTGCGTCTGGAGAATGAGTGCCTCAGTGGGGGAAGGGTGTTGCCTAGATGATGCACTTGTGGATATATTCACATTAAAAGTGGAATGTTAGCCACAGAAACTAAGCTTGCCAGTTCTCTCACTTGAAGATATACGTGCAGTTCAGCAAATCAACACTTGGGCGGACTCTTACAACAGATACATGACACTACACTGCACTCCGGTACTCATGGGCGTACTAAGTCAGGATCAACTAATGTTTCATGTTGCAGAGTAACAATCACTGATGTGACCTACAAGAGATGAGGTGTTGTAAGCAGCAGAACAATGTTTATAGCTGTTCACAGTTCTTCGAAGCTCTACCATAATGTTTGCATGAATTATGTGAGGGCGTGTGTGAATATGTCTTAGATTAGACTATAATTTTTTTTGCATCCATTGTAATGTCATTAAATTTTCTGGTGCTAAAGCTCACAAAATTACTGTTGTCTTTGATACCCCATTGTACTTGTATGGCTCCCTTATCACTGAACGTAATACGGTCAGATTTTTTCGGCCTTCTGTTTGATCGCCGGTTGTCCTGGAAACCTCACATTACCTCCCTGAAAGGAACTTGCCATAGCCGCCGAACCTCCTTAAAACCCTAGCTCATCTTTCGTAGGGGAAATGATCGTCGAAATCTTCGATTGCATTCAGTCCTAATTTTATAAATACTAGACTATTTGGGGACCAGATATATTCTACGGACTCTCCCGCAACTCTTTCTAAATTTGATCCCGTCTATCATCAGGGATTTCGTTTGTCTAGGTGCTTTCGCTCCTCCCCTGTCGAAAGCCTGTATGTTCCATCCTTGAACGATCACTGTGATGCTCATTGCCTCCTATGTTTTGTCCACTCTTATGATCTTCACGATCCTTCTACATACATGATAGTAACGGACGTTGGTAGAGGTCCTTTATTATGTTCGCCGCCCCTGTTTACTCCGTCCCTTTTCCCTTCCGTCTTCATTGGCTCTTGACTTCTTTTCAGTTGCTCGCTTTATATGTACATCTTCCATCTAACTTTTCCCTCCATCCCATCCTGGAGGTTCCGACAGTTCGTGTCAGTTCTTCCCCACTGCTGTGAGCGAAAGTTGAAATATCTACAGTGGCTTCTCGCTCCCTTTTTCTTAACCACTTCCGGTCTTTCTCGGGCCATTGCAGGTTACACTGATTGTTCTAAATCCTCTGATGATGTCGGGTTTACAACAGTGTACCCGGACAGTGTTCTACGAAGTCATTTATTAGCCTCAGCTAGCATTTCACAGATGAACTGTATGCATTTCTCAAAGCGATTATCCGTATTGCATCCAGGCCTACTTCATCGTTTGTGGTAGTCTCGGACTCCTTTAGTGCTTTGCAAGCCATCAAAAAATTTAATTCGCCTTCTCGCTAGTTCTTCATATACAACTTTGGCTCTCCCGCATTTCTAGCGGCAACAAACATGCAGGCTGCTGTGCGGTCAGCGGTACATGACCTTCCAGTTTCATATGGGGGTATTCCATTCTTAGATTATTTTGCTGTAATCCCTAGTCACCTTCACAACTTGTGACAACAATGTTGTTCTGACATGATTCAAAACAAATTGCGCTCTACCAAACCGAGTTTAGGATCCTGGTCTTCTTCTTATCATCGATGCCGTGATTGGGAGAATACGCTTTCCATCTCGAATCTTGGATAAACATCTCACTCATCGGCATCTTATGGAGAGGCATCCAGTTTCACTCTGTGCAAACTGTCAGGTTCCAGTTTCAGTTTGTCATATTCTATTGAACAGTCCAGTTCATAAACAAGCACGTAGAATTTACCTTCAGCTCTCTAATGCCCTTATTTTATCAACCTCCCTGCTGACGGCCCCACCTTTGACACAGACTCCTTCTTCGACTTTTTGTCAACAACAGATTTATTACAGAACCTTTGATTACTCTTCACCGACCTTCCCACCTCTACCCTGCAGCTCTATGACCCTGGCGGTTTAGCATTTATTTCTGATAATAATAATAACGAGACACTAGCTCACACATCTGTGTATCAGACACTAGCTCACACATCTGTGTATCAGACACTAGCTCACACACCTGTGTATCAGACACTAGCTCACACGCCTGTGTATCAGACACTACCTCACACACCTGTGTATCAGACACTACCTCACACACCTGTGTATCAGACACTAGCTCACACACCTGTGTATCAGACACTACCTCACACACCTGTGAAATCAGACACTACCTCACACACCTGTGTATCAGACACTACCTCACACACCTGTGTATCAGACACTAGCTCAACACACCTGTGTATCAGACACTACCTCACACACCTGTGTATCAGACACTACCTCACACACCTGTGTATCAGACACTAGCTCACACACCTGTGTATCAGACACTACCTCACACACCTGTGTATCAGACACTACCTCACACACCTGTGTATCAGACACTCCCTCACACACCTGTGTATCAGACACTACCTCACACACCTGGGTCTAAACCTTTCTTGGTTAGTGGTCAGGTGTTTTAGGCTAAAAATCAGATGTTCTCTCTATAAATAACAGAAAAGGCACAATACCGTGACTGGAACGATACACAAATAACCCGCACTTTGTCAATGGTCCAAGTCGGACCGAAACGTCGTCATATGCTTCTCTCTTTTATGTGCGGGTTATTTGTGTATCGTTCTCTCTATTCATGTGGATCGTTGAGCACAACTGTCCCAGGCACCAAATATTATAATGTATTGTTTTTTGGAGTTATAAAATTCCACGCTAACTTTACGACGGAAACAGGACCTTATATCCAATGTAATATTGGATCACATTTTTTTACTCTTGATTGATATCAATGTTTATCTATAAATTTTAAGTTAATAATTATCTTTACAAATTATTTGCCCTCATGGATTTTCTTTTTGCTATTCATTAAAGTTTAAAAAAGTCTTGAAACCGAGAAATCACTATTTGACACTATTACTGTAATCATACCACGGGCGGGGATAGAACCCGCGATCAGAGAGTCTCAAAACTCCAGACGTCGCGTTAGCCACTGGACCACCTAGCCACAGTAAGATTCGTCCAACTAGGTATATTTCTACACCATAGACAGACCGGGCCGCGGGGGCGTTGACCCCCGGAACTCTCTCCAGGTAAACTCCAGGTAATAGGAAGTTAGCATAGGCACCTCTGTGACCACAAATACAAGTTTTTACAGACGAATCTCCAGCTAGCGTGGCCGTGACGAACTTTAGCTCAAGTCCCCTCAAAGCCGTTAACATGACTCACGAAATCGTAAATGGGCACGATTGCAAACAAACCATACCACGGGCGGGGATAGAACCAGCGATCAGAGAGTCTCAAAACTCCAGACCGTCACGTTAACGGCTTTGACGGGACTTGAGCTAGAGTTCGTCACGGCCACGCTAGCTGGAGATTCGTCTGTAAAAACTTGCATTTGTGGTCACAGTGGTGCCTATGCTAACCTTCCTATGGTGTAGAAATATACCTAGTTAGATGAATCTTATTGTGGCTAGCTGGTCCAGTGGCTAACGCGACGGGCTGGAGTTTTGAGACTCTCTGATCGCGGGTTCTATCCCCCCCGTGGTATGGTTTGTTTGTAATCGTGCCATTTTTACGATTTCGTGAGTCATATTACTGTAATCCACAGAACTATAGTTGCGAAAGTTCTAATGAACAATAAAGTAATATTTTCGAGAACTGGGAATGCTGAAGGACAAGAACTCCCTCTCGACAAGTACTGAACCAACTTTAATGCTCACAGGAAGTCTTCTAGTCTTGTGGTACTTGCGTTGTTACACGGCATTATATTATATGTACTGATAGTCGTCTTCTACGGCTTTCAACCTTTCTCATCGTGTTTTCCTCTTTATATCTTGTGATTGCTAATAACTTTATTGCCCAGTTAGAGGCTGCGCCAGAGTGAGTCTGTGTGAAACAGCGACCCTTTCTTTTGTGATAAGATATGGAACTCACTACAACCAACCTCTGAGATCTTGCAATTCCACTTAACAATTTCCCCTCTGCATTACTCCTGACGACATAGTAGTGAAAGACCTTGATTTACAACTTCTATCACTTAGTGGTTTGCTTTGCATATATATATATATATATATATATATAGAGAGAGAGAGAGAGATATATACCACCTCTAGAACTGTACTGAGGACCTTCAACACTGCACTAGCCAAGGACTCGAATCCATGCTGCTTCGGCTTTCCTCATGGTGGGCGAAAACACATGATGCCGTAATCCACTGGACCATACGATCCTTAAGGGTAGCGCATCCAGCAGTAACTGAATGTTGTACTCGCTACCCAAGGACAAAGCAGCATGGATTCGAGTCCTTGGCAAGTACAGTGTTGTTATTAATCAATACCACTCGTTCGTGGTCACAATAATATATATATATATATATATATATATATATATATATATATGTATATATATATATATAAAATATATATATATATATATATATATATATATATATATATATATATATATATATATAAAATATATATTTTATATATATATATATATATATATATATAAAATTTTATATATTTGTTTCACTTGTATATAAATATTATGCACTGTATGTTAATAAAATGTTTGAATTAATTTTTAATTTGATTTCACTTCCAATCCAAAACATGTGTTGTATTGCAATGAATGATTTAGTTGGTGAAGATCTCTTGATCCAAGGAGTTGTAGCTACCCTTCCTTTCCAAGGGATCCAACCTGATTACCTACCTTTCTCCCAAGTCCTATATTATCTGTACAGGTTTAGCACTTCTTAAATATAACAGTATAAAAATAATAATAATTTGGAACCCTTGTTAAGTTTTCTTACTGTTGCTGTAACCTTTGTAGCCCCACTGAAGGGTCTTTCGTGCCGTTAATGTTGCTGTAACCTTTGTAGCCCCACTGAAGGGTCTTTCGTGCCGTTAAAGGGCTCTTGATTCAATTACCTTGAGTAATATAATCAGGCTGCCTTAAATTTTA
This sequence comes from Cherax quadricarinatus, assembly GCF_026875155.1. Taxonomy (NCBI): domain Eukaryota; kingdom Metazoa; phylum Arthropoda; class Malacostraca; order Decapoda; family Parastacidae; genus Cherax; species Cherax quadricarinatus. The sequence goes on from NC_069409.1 coordinate 6,606,976, forward strand.
TAATTCTTACTTTCCCATGGCACGACTTCCGGGCTGGAAACACCCACCAATCCAAGCCATTGAACTCCAGCCATGGGCGTCTGCCTCGCCCTCGCTCCTTGGCCGGCAGTTGAACTGACATCATCTCTCTTAATAGGACCTGGCTCTGGTTATCCATATAACTGGTAATGTGGTTTTATCTACACCTCTTAAAGCACAAGGAGTCTTGGAATGGTAAACAGCGATCCTTTGTTGTCTTGAATCCCAATGCACCTTTCTTTTGCTGACTGATGTAAGTTCTTGTTGGCAGTTTTCTTCCAATACACGCTTGTCTCATCTCATCAGCATTATCATGTACTGTGGCCAGAGGCCAGAGTTACTCTTATATCTTCGAGAAAAACTCGTAGGTCAGCCATCGGGAACTATAAGCCTGTTAGTACACTCAGTATAATATCTAAAAAGCTAGAGAAAACGGTGTATTGTCGAGAGTATAAGTATAGCAATGACAAAAACATTCTCCATAGTTAACAAATCAGGTTTCAGGAGATCTTACTCGACCGACATATTAATAATTAATCTGATGAACTACCTGAGAACTCAAATGTTGTCAGGGAATCTATATACGTGTGGTGACACTACTTGCAAAAGGCATTCGATACACTGAACACCACTTTATCGGGGATACTTATGAAAAAATAATAATAATAATATAATAATAATAATAATAATAATAATATAATGGTTCAGAGTGTACATAGGTATTACATGATTTAACTTACGATAGCTTAATAAAATTGTAGCAATGTGACTTATTATCATTATAATGTGATTACATATGTGTATATTCCGAACCACTGTGAACAAATAGTGATATCACCTGATTAGTGCATATATATATATATATATATATATATATATATATATATATACAAGGAATTCGCGAGAGCATGCGAAATATACACAAACACTGATCTCTGGCTGAAGGAGACTCGAACCTACTAACCTTAGGACAAGGTACGCAGTGCTTTACCAATCTACCCACACTGGACAATACCTTGGCGTGTAGCTTGATCTACACGTTTGATCCAAGGCAGCCAGCTTTCAGGGAGAAGGCTTACAGCTTTTCATCTCATCCCCTGCATGCATCAGCCTTACTAGAGATTTCCTTGCATTGTTAAAATCTCTAGTAAGGCTGATGCATGCAGGGGATAAGATGAAAAGCTGTAAGCCTTCTCCCTGAAAGCTGGCTGCCTTGGATCAAACGTGTAGCGCAAGCTACACGCCAAGGTATTGTCCAGTGTTGGTAGATTGGTAAAGCACTGCGTACCTTGTCCTAAGGTTCGTAGGTTCGAGTCTCCTTCAGCCAAGATCAGTGTTTGTGTGTGTATATATATATATATATATATATAATATATATATTATATATATATATATATATATATATGTCGTGCCGAATATGTAAAACTGGTCAATTAGCAAGAACTCATTAAAAATTAAGTCCTACACTGTGTATGAGTACCGGCCAAGATTATCGTACATACAGACCTCGAAAAGCTCTTATAAAACATCTATACCCAGCACCATGCTTCCAGTTAACTTGGAAATGATCGTGTCGATGCATGGACTATTTAGAGGCATATGTTATGGAAAAACAATGTGAAATTAATGTTAACGAGGGAGTGACCAGTCAGTGCATCCACCCCCACGTCACGGGGGTGGGTGGAAGAGGTGGGATGTGTAACTAGATGGTGAGTGAACACATTGGTTCAGCAGTGCCCATACCCACATTGTCCATAGTGTACATGGGAAACAAAGTTATGTGTATTGTAAGACAGTGTGAACAATATATAGTGTGCAAGTCCATGTGTATTGTACTCCCCGGGATAACCCCACTCAACAACCTGCGCCTCCCCCACCTAATTCCCAGGGGAAGTTTTCCCCTTCCCCTCCCAGCCCCTCAAACTCCACCAGGCCACCAGGCCACCCAGCATGTCATATTCCACTCCTATAGTCTAGCAGATGGATGCCAACCAGGAGGAAGCAAGCAGCCAGGGAAATGGCACGGCTGGCAATACTAGGAGAGGCAAGTGTCGGTCATGCTTACAGCTTCGTTGTCTCAACTCTAATGGTTTCCTCCGCAAACACGGTAGTTGCCCTGGTTCAGGATGTCCTCCTGTGGAAAGTGATGATCCAGAGCCATCTCAGGCACCTGAACCCACTCCAATAGATTTCATCTCATCAGACAATCTCTTGGAAGCAATTAAAGCAACAGGTACGAGGACACTCACACATATTCCCAAAGCAACCCGTCCACACGCAGCTGGGAAACTTACAGACCTCCTGAAAAAAGTAAACGATGCTTCCACTATCTTAAATGCTCCACCAACCATCAAGGCATGGCACAACTTGCTACTTTTTGGCAATGTCTGTTTAGCTGTGCCGGAAAGAAGGGGAAAGAGGCTAGCCTCAATGATAATTAAATCCTTAAGAGATTTTCTAGAGTTGATAACCTCATTCGCCTTCCCCGTCAACAAAAAAAAAGGGAGAGGCAGAACCCCCACTCACTCTACTGACAGTGAAAAAGTCAGAGTCCAAGTGAGCAGAAAATTGGAGAGGGCAAACACAGTGGGGGCAATCAGAATTATTACCAGTGAAGATACAGTTGCTCCCAGGGATGCTGACACGGCTGAAGCACTTAGAGGAAAGCACCCTGCCAGGAAACCAGTGGCACCAACAGTTCCAACACCTCTGTCCCCACTATGGAACCATTGATTGTGGAAGACTCAGACATTTACAAAGCAATAATGTCGCTCCCATCTGGCTCTGCTGGGGGTTACACTGGAATAAGGCCACAGCATTTAAAGGAAATGGTTTAATCCAGTTATTGGGGAAGTTGCAGAGACACTGCTTTCAGAGATCACAAGGTTCGTCAACAATTCCTTGGCTGGTCTGATTCCTGATGAAATTAGACCTTTCTTTTTTGGTGCAACACTTTGTGCACTTAAGAAGAAGGATGGAGGAATTCGGCCAATTGCAGTAGGAACACGTTACACCGCCTCGTATCCAAAGCTGCTGTCCGAAGTATTCGTGCACAGGCAGCCATGATGCTTCAACCAAACCAGCTTGGCTTTGGGGTCTCTCAAGGAAGTGAAGCAGCGGTTCATGCAACAAGGGCGTATATCAACAACCTGCCTGAGGACAATGCAGTGGTAAAATTAGATTTCAAGAATGCGTTCAATCTCCTGAAAAGAGACGTGGTATTAACAGCAGTACAAGAACATTTCCCTGGTCTCTTCCCCTTTGTTTCAGCTGGGTATAGCAAGGAATCAATGCTTCTCTTTGGAAAGCATGAAATCACATCATCGGAGGGTGTCCAACAAGGAGATCCTCTTGCACCATTTCTCTTCTGTATAGCAGTTAGGGAAATCACAGTCAGGACTGACCAGCGAGCTAAACATCTGGTTCCTAGATGATGGCACACTAGCAGGTACAAAGGAGTCCCTCCTACATGACCTTACACAGGTAATGACACGGGGACAGGAAATGGGTCTCATCCTGAATCCATCCAAATGTGAAATCATCTCAGTAAGTCAACAAGTGATAATGCAGTGAGATCAAAACTACCAGGAGCAGCAGTCATTGCCCCCACAAATAGTGTCTTGCTAGGAGCACCTCTGGAAGCAATGCCATTGACACAATTCTCAGGAAGAAATTGGAAGAGTTAAGGAGAATGGGAACAACGAATAGGCAATCTGGACACCCACGATGCCTTGTACCTTCTCACAAAGTGCTTGAGTCTGCCCAGGTTGACATATTTCCTAAGATGTGCACCTTCATATGATAACCCTATACTGCACGAATATGACAGTATTCTGAGGCAGATTTTTACGAAAGTACTTAACCTTACTCTAGAAGACGGGCAGTGGAACCAAGCTACACTTCCAGTCAGACTAGGAGGCATTGGTGTCCGCAAGTCATCACAGATTGCGTTACCTGCTTTTCTGTCCTCGTGTATTGCATCCAGAGAGCTTGTAGCAGCGATTCTCCCTGAACATCTTAGGGATAAGATTGGAGTCCAGGACCAAAAATTCATTGACGGAGCAATGATCTGGGATAATCTAACGGGCTCAGAAACCAGACCTGCTCCCCACAACAACTACAAACAATCGCACTGGGATGGTCCAATAGTGGAAAATATAGCCTCAACAATGCTTCAGAGTGTGTCAGGGAAGGATAGAGCCCGCCTTCTGGCAGTGAGAGCCCCTCATGCTGGTGACTTTCTGTTGGCTGTTCCCAACTCCAGCCTTGGCACACGCATCGACCCACAGACCATCCGCATCGGTGTTGCCCTTCGACTTGCCGCCTCTATTCTCGCCGAACAGGTGTATTTGTGGCAGTGAAGCAGCAGACCGATTCGGGTACCATGGTCTTGTGTGCCATAAATCCGAGGGAAAAAATTGCAAGACATGAGGAGGTTAATAACATTATCAAGAGGAGCCTCACAACAGCTGGATGCCCAGCAGGATAAGGGAGCCACCCCACTTTGCAGATCTGATGGCGGCCAGAAGCGTCCAGATGGTATCACCCTTCAAGCCTGGACAGATGGGAAGCAGGTGGTGTGGGACTATACATGTGCATCTACCTTGGCTGATACCTATCTCCAATACACCAGGGAGGAAGGAGGGGCAGCTGCCAGCTTCAGGGAGTCCCAAAAGTCTAGAAAATATGGAGAACTTGCCCATCATTATATGTTTGTTCCCATAGGCTCAGAGACCCTTGGCTCATGGGGAAAGAGTACATCTAAATTCCTTAACGAGCTGGGAAAAAGACTCATCAGGGTAACTAGGGATCCCAGGGCAGCTAGTTTTCTGTTCCAGCGGCTCAGTGCGGCTGTTCAAAGGGGTAATGCCTGCTGTATTTTGGGAACACGCCCCAGCTCTGAGGAGCTGGATGAGATTTTCGCCTTATAATTGGTGATACACACGTAACAACATGTACCTTATATGCCACCTTTATATCAACAATGTATCTCTTAAATCTTCTGTACCATATTATGTAATAAAATATTCCTATTGGTAAAAAAAATATATACTAAAAGATGGGGTGGTAGGGGAAGTGGAATATTCAAACGGCTTCAGGAAGAAATCCAAATATTCTTCCTTGAAGCCTTTTTATGCACTTTTCCGAGGCTATGGGTCCCACAATTTACACCAGAGGTGGACCCCATTCTATATAAAAATATATATATATATATATATATATAATATATATATATATATATAATATATATATATATATATATATATATATATATATATATATATATATATATATATATATGCATATATATTTATATTATATATATATATATATATATATATATATATATATATATATATATATTATATATATATTATATATTATGCATATATATTTATATTATATATATATATATATATATATATATATATATATATATATATATGCATATATATTATATATTATATATATATATATATATATATATATATATATATATATATATAGTATTATATATATATATATATATATATATATATATATATATATATATATATCAAGTATGTTTTATTTAAAGACAAAATACATTGGCCAAACATTCACAAAAATACAACAGAAAGTAAAACACATAGGAAACTCAGAGTACATCTCGAATACTTCGTCCAGCTCCCCTGCGGTGGGCCGCGTACCCAGAATGCTGCGGGCATTTCCTCTCTGGATCGCAACACTGACTCTCTGAAAGAGGAAGCTGGTCGCCCTTGGTTTTCTATGATGAGCTTTTCACCAAGCTCTTTTAGGAACTTTAGAGCACACTTGCCCATGCTCCAAGGGTCCCCGACCCTATTGGAATGAAGTTATAGCAAGGGGGAAGGTCTTCATATTTTCGGATCTTCTGGGTTTCCCTGTGGCTGCAGCTCCACCCCCTTCCACTACGGAGTATGGCCAGTAGGTGTCTCCCAAATGTGGCTGCACAGGTGTAGTCCCAGGCAATCTGTTTTCCATCCTTCCAGGGTAGCATAGTGGCTCCATCAGAACGCTTTTGACTTTCATCAGACCTCTGTACTTGGGGTTCCCGTTGAGCTGGGCAACGGGCTGTGGCGAGGCTTCTCTTTATGATGTCATTGACCTCCTCATGCCCGGGCTACTTCCCTTCTTCTGTGACACACGAGACCATGAAGTCCGAGTTGATCAGCTTTTCGCCCTGCCGCAAATACACCTATGATCGGAGAATGGGGGTGGCTAGGCGAAGAGCAACACCAATCCGAAAGGCCTGTGGGTCGGGGACGGGTGCCCAAGGAGGAATTGGGAACAGCTAACAAGAAACCCTCCTGAGTGTGGTGCCTTCACTGCCACGAGACGAGCTTTGCCCTTTTCCCTGAAGCATTAAAGTGCATTGTGTTGGCGATTTTTCCGTGATCGGTTTGTCCCAGTGGGACGTTTGTGCTCTTTGGGAGGAGCTGGTCTACTGGAGGAGTCTGTAAGGGTGTCCCACCTAATTGCTGCTTCAGTAAACCCGGGGTCTTGAGCTCCTACCATGTCTCTCAAGCGTCGGGAACTTCTTCTTAACTAATGCACTGGAACCAAACACGAAGACAGAAAAGCAGGTAAAACAACATGCGTTGCTTTACGCACCCCTTTTTACCTCCCAGTCGCATGGGAGGGTTGCCTGATCCCCTTGTTCATCCTCTAGTGACAGGTTCAGTGCCTTCTTAAAAATTGATCTCAGGTGTGCGTCATATTTATCGAGTGTTGGGTTGTTAAAAGAGGGTGCACACCTCAGGAAGTAAGTGAGTTTTGGGATAGTAAGACACCTTGTGAGGAGATACAGAGCATCATGAGCGTCAAAACCGCTTTTTCTCTCCTCCATTCTCATCAGGTCATTCAATTTGTCCCTGAGGACAGGTCGATGGCCTGGGGACCCACGGTGCTCCCAAGAGGGTACTGTTGGACGGAGTGGTAGTAGAGACTTTCCCGGGAGGATTCTTCGCCCCCAGCAGTGATTATTTCCTGGTTCGCCCGTGAAAGATTTCACATTTGGAGGGATTGAGGATGAGTCCCAAGTCTTCTCCTGTGTTTTCACCAGTTGTAAGTCCCCCCCAGGGACTCTTCAGTGCCTGCCAGAGTGCCGTCTCCAGTACCAGTTATTTTAGCTCACTGCATAGGGTGGAAGTTAGTTCTCTTGCTGCCAAGCAGAAGAGTCATAGAGCGAGTGGGTCACCCTGCTGAACACCCTCTGATGATTGAATTTCATGTTCTCCAAACAAAAGAATTGAGGGTTTGCTGTAGCCGGCTGAAATGAAGGGTAAAAGACTGGGGAACCGATCCCGAACAGCTGGCAAGACAGCATCTCTCTTCACCATATTAAAGACATTTCTAAAATCAAGTTTAACTATGGCCTTGTCTTCTGGTAGGTCCCTGATGTAGGCCCTTGTGGCATGAGCTGCGGCTTCACTGCCTTGAGAGACCCCAAAGCCCAGTTGGTGTGGCTGGAGTAAAGTGGCAAGCTTCTAGGCGAATGTTTCTTACTGCTGCTTTGGCAACGAGACGGCGATGAGTGTTACCAACCGCAATGGGTCTGATTCCACCATCCCTCTTCTTCAAAGCACATAGTGAGGCTCCAAAAAAGAAAGGTTTAATTTCTTCTGGGATTCGCCCAGCCAGGGAATTGTTGACGAAAGTTGTTAACTCGGTGAGAAGAATTGATGCAGATTCACCGAGTACTGGATTTACCATCTCCTTGAGGTGCTGAGGTCGAATTCCAGTGTAACCTCCTGCAGATCCTGCTGGAAATGACACGATCGCCTTATAGACTTCCGATTCTGGCAAAATTAATTGTTCAGTGATGGGGTCTTCCTCAGGGTTGTCGTTGATGGCTATGGTGTTCCTGGTTGGATGCTTGTCTCTTAGTGCTTGGGCCGTGGTCTCATCTTTGGGGGCTACAGTGTCGTCACTTGTAATTATTCTTATTGCTCCCACTGTGTTACCTTCTTCGATTTTTTTTCTAACCTGTGCACAAATTTTCTCGTTTTCAGTGGGACTTTTCTTGGGTCTACCTCTTTGATTCCTGCGATGATGGGGCAGAGGGACACAATTATCTGTTCTTGGGTAGTTGCACACTGCCTTGATAACTGACGTGGTTAGCAGTTTGCCTCGTCTTTCAGGAACTGCAAGACAGACATTGCCGAACAAGAGTAGGTTGTGCAATGCTTGGATGGTGCCTCGGGCTTCTAAGTTGGAGGACCCTCCATTCACTGCTTAAGAAGGTCTGTGAATTTCCCTGCTGCATATGAGCGAGCCGCTTTAGGGGTGTGGGATAGTGTACTGCTAGCAGTGGATTTGAATGCCAACAGAAGGTTATCGCAAGTGATGAGGTTGCCAATGGAATTGTCATCTGCCTGTGGAGGCTGTGGGCTGCTTTCTGCTGGGGGCATATGTGATCCCGCACACCCATTGTGTGCACGAATGCGGTCATCCCTGTTGCATGCCCGAAACTCTCCACACACCTGACATGTGCCTCTTCTTTCATTGTTGGGTGCATTGTTTCCCTGGCTTTGTGGCTGGCTGGCTTCATCATCTGCCATACCTCAAACTGTGTGGTAAGCCCAGGCTGAAGGGAAAATGGCGAATGGCACATACCGCATGTAGTTCATGGTGGTGGTGGGGGAGGAGAGGGGTCTCCCGTTCTTGTGGTGGGCGTGGAAGAAAGGAGGAGTGAAGATGTGTGATGAGGCAGAGTTGGGCACTCACTCCCTCCCAGGACAAGTCACTATACACCACAATGCTCTGTGCACATGCTACTGTACACCACTATGCTCTGTGCACAGCCCCACTATCAACGACACACCGCTATACACTACACATGCTATGCGCATATCATGCACATACCATACCCACAGCTCGGAGAAATGGTTAAAAAGGCTTCAAAGGAATATATGAATATTCCACTTCCCCTACTACCCCATCTTGTCATTTTTTTTACCAGTGCTGCTCTCCAAGCAGTTTATAAAAAGTTCCCTTCCCTCTATCCCTTCATAGAATCGTGTTATAGTGTGACTTCCAAACTATTGTTTGGGAACCATGAAATTGACTCATGTGAGGGCGTGCAACAGGGGGACCCTCTCGCCCCCTTTCTATTCTGTTTGGTCATCAAGGAAGTCACAGAAGCACTCTCCAGTGAGCTCAATATCTGGTTCTTGGATGATGGTACCCTAGCTGGCACAAAAGAATCTCCCCAGGGGACATCAGTAAATTAAAAACAATGGGAGAAAGCCTGGGTCTATCTTTAAAACCCCACCAAATGTGAAATAGTTTCCTACCAACAGACAGATGATCCAGAATATTAGCGAAATTTTACAAGGAGCACGAGCTATTGATCCAGCCAATAGCACTCTCCTTGGTGCTCCTCTTGGGTCCAATGCCATCCATCTGGTCCTTGAAAAAAAAGTCTCAGACCTCTGGACACTGGAAAGCAGGATGAAAGACATTGACACACATGAGGCCTTCTACCTACTCACCAGGTGCCTGTCAATCCCAAAAACTTACCTACTTTCTGAGATGCTCCCCAGCCTTCAGCAGTCCGAAATTCAAGGAATATGATTCTCTCCTTAAGACCATGCTAGAGAGTGTATTGAATCTTTCCCTTGAAGAAGGACAGTGGTTGCAAGCCTCACTTCCGGTCAGGCTCGGGGGGCTGGGAGTACGCAGATCCTCCCAGATTCCTCTACCAGCTTTCCTATCCTCTTCCATAGCATCAAACGAGTTGATAAGACAAATTCTTCCTGATAACCTCAGTGACTCAGCAGGAATACAGGACCCTAGATATGAAAGTGCTATCACCGAATTGGAGACTCTTGCTGCTCCAGCACCAAACCCTAGTGCAGCATTGGCTCACAAACAGTCAAGCTGGGATGGCCCAATCGCTGAAAAGGTGCTTGCCAACATGCTCAAGGCTTGTAGATGAATGGTTCAGAGAACCGACATGTTGATAAATTTATCAACATGTCGGTTCTCTGAACCATTCATCTACAAACCTGTCAGACACTGCAACTTCTTGGGATCTTAATACTTGGGAAATCTTCGCTTGCCTAATTCTTTTTTAAAATTTATCAACATGCTCAAGGCTGCAACATCAGATAGGGAGACTACCCGTCTCCAGGCTGTGAGCGCACATCACTCCGGGGACTTCCTCCAAACCGTTTCCCATATCGGCAATGGGAACGTGACTCGACCTGAGACCCTCCGTATTGCAGTGGCTCTGCGTCTTGCTGCCCCAATTCACACAGAATATACGTTTATTTGCAGTGAAGTGCAAGCAGACCAATACAGTATACATGGTCTTAACTGTTCCAAAACCAAGGGCTGGCATGCAAGACACATGAGGTCAACGACATCATTAAGAGAACCCTTGCTACAGCTGGATGCCCAGCCGAGAGGGAGCCCCAATCACTAGCAGCCAACAATACCACAAACCCAGCAAACTGCCCCGACGGGATTACCATCTATCCTTGGAAGAATGGCAGGCTCTTAACATGGGACTATACCTGTGTGTCCACACTGGCTAACACCTATATCCATCAAAGTGTCGGGCGACAGGGAGGAGCTGCTGATCACAGGGAGGAGTACAAGATCAGCAAGTATAGGGACACAAGCCAACAGAATCAATTTGTCCCAGTGGGATCAGAGACCTTGGGATCATGGGAAAATATGCCACACGTTTCCTTAAAGAATTGGGCTCCAGACTCATCGACACCACCAGGGACACAAGGGCAGCCACTTTCATGTTCCAGCGCCTCAGTGGGCCATCCAGATTGGAAATGCTTGCTGCATACTTGGCCCGCCTCTGGCTTCGGAGGAGCTGGAGGAAATTCATGATCTTTAAATCATTGTACCATTGTATTCATGTTTGTGTTTTCTGTAATTGTATTCTGTTTATTAATAAATGTTCACATAGAATATAAAATATAGGGGGTGGCAGGAGAAGAAAATATTTCAAACAGCTCCGGGAGAACCTTGAGTTTTCCCTGAGGTACGTTTATTGTCTTCTCTGAGGATGAGGGTCAAGAGTCCAGCTGTAGAGGTGGTACTTCCCTATATATTAATATTATAATATTAATATTATATTATATATATTATATGGGTGTGAAACATGGGTGATGAATGTTGCAGCGGGGAGAAGGCTGGAGGCAGTGGAGATGTCATGTCTGAGGGCAATGTGTGGTGTGAATATAATGCAGAGAATTCGTAGTTTGGAAGTTAGGAGGAGGTGCGGGATTACCAAAACTGTTGTCCAGGGGGCTGAGGAAGGGTTGTTGAGGTGGTTCGGACATGTAGAGAGAATGGAGCGAAACAGAATGACTTCAAGAATGTATCAGTCTGTAGTGGAAGGAAGGCGGGGTAGGGGTCGGCCTAGGAAAGGTTGGAGAGAGGGGGTAAAGGAGGTTTTGTGTGCGAGGGCTTGGACTTCCAGCAGGTATGCATGAGCGTGTTTGATAGGAGTGAATGGAGACAAAGGGCCTTTTAATACTTGACGTGCTGTTGGAGTGTGAGCAAAGTAACATTTATGAAGGGGTTCAGGGAAACCGGCGGGCCGGACTTGAGTCCTGGAGATGGGAAGTACAGTGCCTGCACTCTGAAGGAGGGGTGTTAATGTTGCAGTTTAAAAACTGTAGTGTAAAGCACCCTTCTGGCAAGACAGTGATGGAGTGAATGATGGTGAAAGTTTTTCTTTTTCGGGCCACCCTGCTTTGGTGGGAATCGGCCAGTGTGATAATAAAAAAAATAAAAAAAAAAAAATTTTATATATATATATATATATATATATATATATATATATATATATATATATATATATATATATATATAATATAATATGTTTATAAATATAGGGAAGTACCACCTCTACAGCTGGACTGGGGATCCTCATCCTCAGAGAAGACAATAAACGTACCTTAGGGAAAACTCAAGGTTCTCCCCGGAGCTGTTTGAATATTTTCTTCTCCTACCACCCCCTATATTTTTATATTCTATAGGAAAATTTTTTAATCGACAGAATACATTTGCAGAAAACACAAACATGAATACAATGGTACAATATGTTAAAGATTATGGATTCCCTCCAGCTCCTCCGAAGTCGGACGTGAGCCAAGTATGCAGAAAGCACTTCCCCTCTGGATGGCCATGCTGAGGCTCTGGAACATGAAAGTGGCTGCCCTTGGGTCCCTGGTGGTGTCGATGAGTCTGGAGCCCAGTTTTTTAAGGAAACGTGTGGCATTTTTTTCCCCATGATCCCAAGGTCTCTGATCTCACTGGGACAAATTGATACTATTGGCTTATGTCCCTGTACTTGCTGATCTTGTACTCCTCTCTGTGGTCAGCAGCTCCTCCCTGTCGCTCCACACTGCGATGGATATAGGTGTCAGCCAGTGTGGACACACAGGTGTAGTCCCATGCTAAGAGCTTGCCATTCTTCCAGGGATAGATGGTGATCCCGTCGGGGCGGTTTGGCTGGGTTGTGGGTATTGCTGGCTGCTAGTGATCGGGGCTCCCTCTCGGCTGGGCATCCAGCTGTAGCAAGGGTTCTCTTATGATGCTGACCTCATTGTGTCTTGCATGCCAGCCCTTGGTTTTGGAACAGTTAAGACCATGTAGACCATATTGGTCGGCTTGCACTTCGCCGCAAATACACGTATATTCTGTGTGAATTGGGGCAGCAAGGCGCAGAGCCACTGCAATACGGAGGGTCTTAGGGTCGAGGCGCGTTCCCATGCACCTTTTCAGTGATCGGGCCATCCCAGCTTGACTGTGAGCCAGTGAGTGCTGCACTAGGGTTTTGGTGCTGGAGCAGCATATATATATATATATATATATATATATATATATATATATATATATATATATATATATATATATATATATATATTCAACAAGTCGGCCGTCTCCCACCGAGTCAGGGTGACACAAAGAGAAAGAAAATCCCCAAAATGAAAATGCTTTCATCATTCAACACTTTCACCTCACTCACACATAATTACTGTTTTTTGCAGAGGTGCCCAGAATACAACAGTTTAAAACTATATACATATAAAAATACACAATGTATCTCTCCAAACTGCCAATATTCCAAACCCCTCCTTCAAAGTGCAGGCATTGTACTTACCTTTTCCAGGACTCAATTCCGGTAATATAAAATAACCGGTTTCCCTGAATCCATTCACTAAATATTACCCTGCTCACACTCCAACATATCGTCAGGCCCCAAATACCATTTGTCTCCATTCACTCCTATCTAACACGCTCACGCTCGCTTGCTGGAAGTCCAAATCCCTCACCCACAACACCTCCTTTACCCCCTCCCTCCACCCTTCTCGAGGACGACCCCTACCCCGCCTTCCTTCCCCTACAGATTTAAATGCTCTCCATGTCATTCTACTTTGATCCATTCTCTCTAAATGACCAAACCACCTCAACAACCCCTCTTCAGCCCTCTGACTAATACTTTTATTAACTCCACACCTTCTCCTAATTTCCACACTCCGAATTTTCTGCATAATATTTACACCACACATTGCCCTTAGACAGGACATCTCCACTGCCTCCAACCGCCTCCTCGCTGCAGCATTTACAACCCAAGCTTCACACACCATATAAGAGTGTGTGGTACGACTATACTTTCATACATTCCCTTCTTTGCCTCCATAGATAACGTTTTTTTGACTCCACATATACCTCAATGCACTACTCACCTTTTTTCCTTCATCAATTCTATGATTAAACCTCATCCTTCATAAATCCATCCTCTGACACGTCATCTCCCAAATAACGTAGCTGTGGTGTTCGCCTTGGCCCGAGGACACTCGTGGCGAACACATAGTCTACGTGCTGTGTGCTTGGTTCTTGTAGGATCAGTGGCATAGTGGTAAAGTGATGCGTGCATTGTTCTGTCTCTGGAGGCGGTACAAGGTTCGTAGGTCGAGTCATGGCCTGCCGCAGTTTGGTAAATGATTTAAAATCACTTGTTTCGTGATTTCATTGCTATTTATCTATATATATATATATATATATATATATATATATATATATATATATATATATATATATATATATATATATATATATATATATATATATGAACAGAAATCCTGGGCATCCAGGCAGCCACACGTAACGCCCCTTGCAGACCATCCACGTATAATCACTTGGGAATAAGGTATGCGATAATTCCAGTATTAATAACTGGACTCAGCGGCTCATTCATTCCAATCAGACCTGATAATAATCCTTCATCCATCTCTACTAAAGTCTAATAAGTTTTATTATTGTAAGCCTCAATTTAGGATCCAGTTCAGCAGCCCACACCTCTGTTAATCCACTTTTTATACATTACTGCTCCAGGCACATTAGTATTACCTGTACAGTGTTAGGAATTACCGTAGACACTCAGGTATTACCGGTCTTGTCTGAAAGCCGGACCGGTATTTAAGGATGCGCTAAGATATACACCCAGATACATCAGTCTACGTTTTGGTGAGTATACTAAGATCATATCTACAGCTCTAGACATGGGATGGTTGGTATTTAGCGTGGATCTTGATTGATGAGGTAATTAGCGTCAGTCAGGTAAAGACATTTTATCGACATTTGTGGAATTAACCTAAAATATTTTGCAGCCTGGTGTGTGTGTTTGTGTACTCACCTAGTTGTACTCACCTAGTTGAGGTTGCAGGGGTCGAGTCCAAGCTCCTGGCCCCGCCTCTTCACTGATCGCTACTAGGTCCTCCTCCCCTCTCTACTTCCTGAGCTTTATCATACCTCTTCTTAAAACTATGTATGGTTCTTGCCTCCACTACTTCACTTGCTAGGCTATTCCACTTCCTGACAACTCTATGACTGAAGAAATACTTCCTAGCGTCCCTGTGACTCGTCTGAGTCTTCAGCTTCCAGTTGTGACCCCTTGTTTCTGTGTCCCCTCTCTGGAACATTGTATCTCTGTCCACCTTGTCTATTCCCCGCAGTATCTTGTAGATCGTTATCATGTCTCCCCTGACCCTTCTGTCCTCCAGTGTCGTCAGTCCGATTTCCCTTAACCTTTCCTCGTACGACATTTCCCTGAGCTCTGGGACTAGCCTTGTTGCAAACCTTTGTACTTTCTCTAACTTCTTGACGTGCTTGACCAGGTGTGGGTTCCAGACTGGTGCTGCATACTCCAGTATGGGCCTAACATACACAGTGTACAGTGTCTTGAACGATTCCTTAATAAGGTATCGGAACGCTATTCTCAGGTTTGCCAGGCGCCCGTAAGCTGCAGCAGTTATTTGGTTGATGTGTGCCTCCGGTGACGTGCTCGGTGTTATGGTCACCCCAAGGTCTTTCTCCATGAGTGAGGTCTGTAGTATTTGTCCACCTAGCTTATACTCTGTCTGCGGTCTTCTTCGCCCCTCCCCAATCTTCATGACTTTGCATTTGGCAGGGTTGAATTCGAGAAGCCAGTTTCTGGACCACTTATCCAACCTGTCCAGGTCTCTTTGCAGTCCTGCCTCATCCTCATCCGATTTAATTCTTCTCATCAGCTTCACATCATCTGCGAATAGGGACACTTCAGAGTCTATTCCTTCCATCATGTCGTTCGCATATATCAAAAATAGCACTGGTCCTAGAACTGACCCCTGTGGGACCCTGCTCGTCACAGGCGCCCACTGTGATACCTCTTCACGTATCATGACTCGTTGTTGCCTCCCTGTCAGTATTCCCTGATCATTGCAGTGCCCTCCCTGTTTTATGCGCCTGATCCTCCAGCTTCTGCAATAATCTCTTGTGGGGAACTGTGTCAAAAGCCTTCCTGCAGTCTAGGGAAATGCAATCAACCCGCCCCTCTCTCTCGTGTCTTACTTCTGTTACCTTGTCATAAAACTCCAGGAGGTTTGTGATACAAGATTTGCTTCCCATGAACCCATGCTGGTTTTCATTTATAATCTTGTTCCTTTCCAGGTGTTCGACCACTCTCCTCCTGATAATCTTCTCCATGACTTTACACACAATACATGTCAGAAACACAGGTCTGTAGTTTAGTGCCTCATTTCTGTTTCCTTTCTTAAATATGGGGACTACATTTGCTGTCTTCCATTTCTCAGGTAGTTGCCCAGTTTCAAGGGATGTGTTGAAGATTGTGGTTAGGGCACGCACAGCATCTCTGCTTCTCTAAGGACCCATGGGAGATGTCCGGTCCTATCGCCATCGAGGTACCAAGGTCACTTAGCAGCTTCTGCACCTCCTCCTCGGTTGTTCGTATGCCATCCAACACTTGTTGGTATATTCCCTCTTGATGCTCCCTTCTGTGCTGTCTTCCCAGAGCCCTTCCTCTCTCTACTGTAAAAACTTCCTTAAATCTCCTGTTTAGCTCCTCACATACCTCCTGATCATTTCTTGTGAGTTCTCCACCTTCTGTCCTCAGTCTGTGTGTGTGTGTGTGTGGGTGTGTGTGTGTGTGTGTGTGTGTACTCATACACACACACACACGCACACCAGGGGCCGATTCATAGCTCCTCGCCCCGCCTCTTCATTGGTCGCAACTAGGTTCACTCTCTCCCTGCTCCATTAGCTTTATCATACCTCATCTTAAAACTATGAATTTCTCCTGTCTCCACTACGTCACTTCCAGACTATTCCACTTCCTGACAACTCTATGGCTAATGAAATGCTTCCTAACATCACTTTGACTCATTTGAATCTTCAGCTTCCAGCAAGTTGACCCACACCAGTCGACTAACACCCAGGTACCAATTTTAAACTGATAGATGAACAGGGAAAGAGACAGCAGGTGTCTTATGGAAACACATCCCTAATGTTTCCAGCCGTACCGGAGGAGATTCGAACTCCGGACCTCAGTGTGTAAGGTGAGTGCGCTAGCGACCTAGCTACGGGACACTTTATCCTAGACATCTCAATTTTCAGGTTATTTTACATCTCTTTGTATTATGACCATCCTACAGACCAATTTCAAAGAAACTTAGTCACTGATTAGTTAGACTGTTAGTATTAGTAATACTAATACTGTTTATATGTGTGCAAATATATATATATATATAAATAATTATGAATATATGTAACATGTATATATTCATGTGAAGATGCATACTCGTATTGTGTATTAATATGTATATAACAGCATGTATATATCCACCACTTCCATTACTTACATTGTTGTAGATGAATGGTTCAGAGAACCGACATGTTGATAAATTAGACACATGTGCAACTCTTGGGTATCTTTATTGAGGAAACGTTTCGCCACACAGTGGCTTCATCAGTCCATAAGTAGGAGAAACTTGAAGATCAGGAGGAGAATGAGGTAATCAGTCCCTCAACATTGAGTCGAAGTGTTCAGTTCATCAATCTTGAATAGAATACGTATTTTAGAAGTGGTCTGTATAATGCTGAAGTGATATAAGCTGCATAAATCAATTATTCTACGAACCTTCACCTGGTTATAGTTGACATAGATTTAATTTTTTTTTTTAATATAACAATGGTTATAAATGACCATAATATTTAAAGGGGTGGACCGGTAAGCCAGCGGAAGGCCTCGGTCAGATGACCAAAAGCTCCAAAGGCGGGTCACCATCTAAGACCCGCGTCAGGAAACATTTGTCCTGTTTCCTGACGAACCTTACCTAACCTAACCTAACCTTAATTTTTTGAAGCCAGTTAGACAGGAAGTTGTGAAGTAATAAAGGAAAACCTTATTTGGAAGTAGTTGCATCAGATTTAAAATTCTCTGAAATTCTCCAAGAAAACAAATTGATTTTGTTTATATATTACTGGTAAAAAATTAAACTATTCAAAGTTTAGGGAAAAATATCATTTCACTGACGATTTTTCCACGCACATACTTATCTAAAAGTGAAGAATGCTGCTCATAAGATGCATTAATTATTAAATATTTCAAGCAATAGGAAGAGGCAGATGCTTGTGTTTTGGTCGTGATGATTAACCTGGGTTTACAATTTTACTATGTTAATAGGGTACTTACACATGTCAAGTGTTCCAGGAATATGGTCCTCGCTGCCGTACACATGTCAAATGTTCCAGGAATATGGTCCTCACTGCCGTACACATGTCAAGTGTTCCAGAAATATGGTCCACGCTGCCGTACACATGTCAAGTGTTCAAAGAATATGTTCCTCGGTGCCGTACACATATCAAGTGTTCCAGGAATATGGTCATCGCTGTCTACACATGTCAAGTGGTCCAGGATTATTGTTCTCGCTGCCGTACACATGTCAAGTGTTCCAGGAATATGGTCCACGCTGCCGTACACACGCCAAGTGTTCCAAGAATATGGTCCTCGCTGCCGAACATATGTTAAGTGTTCCAGAAATATGGTCCACGCTGCCATGCACATGTCAAGTGTTCCAGAAATATGGTCTTCGCTGCCTACCCGTGTCAAGTGTTCCAGGAATATGGTCCACGCTGCCATACACATGTCAAGTGTTCCAGTAATAGGGTCCTCGCTGCCGTACACATGTCAAGTGTTCCAGTAATAGGGTCCTCGCTGCCTACACATGTCAAGTGTTCCAGAAATATTGTTCTCGCTGCCGTACACATATTAAGTGTTCATAGAATGTGGTCCTCGCTGCCGTACACATGTCAAGTGTTATAGGAATATGGTCCTCGCTGCCGTGCACATATCAAGTGTTTCAGGAACATGGTCCTCGCTGCCGTACATATGTCAAGTGTTCCAGAAATATGGTCCTCGCTGCCTACACATGTCAATAGTTCCAGGAATATGGTCCTCGCTGCCGCACACATGTCAAGTGTTCCAGGAATATTGCTCTCGCTGCAGTACAAATGTCAAGTGTTCAAGGAATATGCTCCTCGCTGCCGTACACATGTCAAGTGTTCCAGAAATATGATCCACGCTGCCGTACACATGTAAAGTGTTCCAGGAATATGGTCCTCGCTGCCGTACACATGTCAAGTGTTCCAGGAATATGGTCCTCGCTGCCTACACATGTCAATTGTTCCAGGAATATTGTTCTCGCTGCAATGCACATGTCATGTGTTCCAGGAATATGGTCAACGCTGCCGTACATATGCCAAATGTTCCAGGAATATGATCAACGCTGCCGTACACATGTTAAGTGTTCCAGGAATATGGTCCTCGCTGCCTACACATGTCAATTGTTCCAGGAATTGTTCTCCGCTGCAATGCACATGTCATGTGTACGAGGAATATGGTCCACGCTGCCGTACATATGCCAAATGTTCCAGGAAAATGATCAACGCTGCCGTACACATGTCAAGTGATCCAGGAATATAGTCCTCGCTGCCTTACACATGTCAAGAGTTCCAGGAATTTGATCCTCGCTGCCGTACACATGTCAAGTGTTCCAGGAATATGGTCCATACTGCCGTACACATGTCAAATGTTCCAGGAATTTGGTCCTTGCTGCCGTACATATGGCAAGTGTTCCAGGAATATGGTCCTCGCTGCCTACACATGTCAAGTGTTTCCAGAAATATTATTCTCGCTGCCGTACACATGTCAATGTTATAGGAATATGGTTCTCGCTGCGCGCACATATCAAGTGTTCCAGGAATATGGTCCTCGCTGCCGTAAACATATAAAGTGTTTGAGGAATATAGTCCTCGCTGCCGGACACATGTCAAGTGTTCCAGAAATATGGTCCTCGCTGCCTACACATGTCAAGAGTTCCAGGAATATGGTCCTTGCTGCCGTACCCATGTCAAGTGTTCCAGGAATATTGCTCTCGCTGTCGTACACATGTCAAGTGTTTCAGGAATATGGTCCTCGCTGCCGTACACATGTCAAGTGTGTCAGGAATATATGTCCTCGCCGCCGTACACATGTCAAGTGTTCCAGAAATATGGTCCTCGCCGCCTACACATGTCAAGAGTTCCAGGAATATGGTCCTCGCTGGCCGTACACATGTCAAGTGTTTCCAGGAATATGATCCTCGCTGCCGTGCACATATCAAGTGTTCCAGGAATATGGTCCTCGCTGCCGTACACATATCAAGTGTTTCAGGAATATGATCCTCGCTGCCTACATCTCAAGAGTTCCAGGAATATTGTCCTCGCTTCCGTACACATGTCAAGTGTTCCAGGAATATTGTTCTCGCTGCCGTACACATGTCATTGTTCCAGAAATATGGTCCTCGCTGCGTCCCCATGTCAAGAGTTCCATGAATATGGTCCTCGCTGCCGTACTACATGTCAAGTGTTCCAGGAATATTGCTCTCGCTGCCGTACACATGTCAAGTGTTCCAAGAATATGGTCCTCGCTTCCGTACACATGTCAAGTGTTCCAGAATAATGTCCTCGCAGCCGTACACATGTCAAGTGTTTCAAGAATATGGTCCTCGCTGCCGTACACATGTCAAGTGTTTCCAGGAATATGGTCCTCGCTGCCGTACACATGTCAAGTGTTTCAGGAATATGGTCCTCGCTGACGTACACATGTCAAGTGTTCCAGGAATATGATCTTTCGCTGCCGTGCACATATCAAGTGTTCCAGAAATATGGTCGTCGCTGCCGTACACATTCAAGTGTTTCAGGAATATGGTCCTCGCTGCCTATATGTCAAGAGTTCCAGGAATATGGTCCTCGCTGCCGTTCACATGACAAGTGTTCCAGGAATATGGTTCTCCCTGACGTACACATGTCAAGTGTTCCAGGAATATGGTCCTCGCTGCCGTACTCATGTCAAGTGTTCCAGGAATATGGTCCTCGCTTCTGTGCACATGTTAAGTGTTCCAGAAATATGGTCCTCGCTGCCGTACACATGTCAAGTGTTCCAGGAATATGGTCCACGCTGGCCGTACATATGTCAAGTGTTCCAGGAATATGGTCCATGCTGCCGTGCACATGTCAAGTGTTTCAGGAATATGGTCCTCGCTGCCGTGCACATGTCAAGAGTTCCAGGAATTTGGTCCTCGCTGCCGTATATAAAACAGATATTTCATTTTTTTCCAGTTTTTTTCCATTAAAATGAAAATTAGAACTGACACAGCCCAAAATAACTACTTAAAATACATGCACTTAAAAAACTTTCATTAAATGAACAATATAAAAATTTAACCTAGGCCTGGTCATGGACCGGGTCACGTGGCGCTGACCTCTGGAATTCCCTCCAGGTTGGATAACTTAATCAAGTCAAACAATGTGATTTATTTTGATCAGAATAATTGTTATCCATTCATGTCATAGAAACCAACATGATTAGTGTTCCAGGAATTATGGTCCACGCTGCCGTACACATGTCAAGTGTTCCAGGAATATGGTCCTCGCTGCCATACACATGTCAAGTGTTCCAGGAATATGGTCCTCGCTGCCGTACACATGTCAAGTGTTCCAGGAATATGATCCCCGCTGCCGTGCACATATCAAGTGTTCCAGGAATATGGTCCACGCTGCCGTATACATGTCAAGTGTTCCAGGAATATGGTCGTCCCTGCCATACACATGTCAAGTGTTCCAGGAATATGATCCCCGCTGCCGTGCACATATCAAGTGTTCCAGGAATATGGTCCTCGCTGCCGTACAAATGTCAAGTGTTCCAGAAATATGGTCCTCGCCGCCTACACATGTCAAGAGTTCCAGGAATATGGTCCTCGCTGCCGTACACATGTCAAGTGTTTCAGGAATATGGTCCTCGCTGCCTACATCTCAAGAGTTCCAGGAATATGGTCCTCGCTGCCGTACACATGTCAAGTGTTCCAGGAATATTGTTCTCGCTGCCGTTCACATGTCAAGTGTTCCAGAAATATGGTCCTCGCTGCGTCCCCATGTCAAGAGTCCCATGAATATGGACCTCGCTGCCGTACACATCTCAAGTGTTCCACGAATATTGCTCTCGCTGCCGTACAAATGTCAAGTGTTCCAGGAATATGGTCCTCGCTTCCGTACACATGTCAAGTGTTCCAGGAATATGGTCCTCGCAACCGTGCACATGTCAAGTGTTTCAAGAATATGGTCACTCGCTGCCGTACACATGTCAGTGTTCCAGGAATATGGTTGTCGCAGCCGTACACATGTCAAGTGTTTTCAGGAAATGGTCCTCGCTGCCGCACACATGTCAAGTGTTCCAGAAATATGGTCCTCGCTGCCTACACATGTCAAGAGTTCCAGGAATATGGTCCTCGGTGCCGTACACATGTCAGGTGTTCCAGGAATATGATCCTCGCTGCCGTGCACATATCAAGTGTTCCAGGAATATGGTCCTCGCTGCCGTACACATGTCAAGTGTTCCAGGATATGTTCCTCGCTGCCACACATGTCAAGTGTTCCAGAAATATTGTTCTCGCTGCCATACACATGTTAAGTGTTCATAGAATGTGGTCCTCGCTGCCGTACACATGTCATGTGTTATAGGAATATGGTCCTCGCTGCCGTGCACATATCAAGTGTTCCATGAATATGGTCCTCGCGCCGTATACATGTCAAGTGTTTCAGAATAGGGGTCCTCGCTCCCTACACATGTCAAGTTTCCCAGAAATTTTTGTTCTCGCTGCCTACACATGTTAAGTGTTCATAGAATGTGGTCCTCGCTGCCGTACACATGTAAAGTTGTTATAGGAATATGGTCCTCGCTGCCAAACAATGTCAAGTGTTCCAGAAATATTGTTCTCGCTGCCATACACATGTTAAGTGTTCATAGAAATGGGGTCCTCGCTGCCGTACACATGTCAAGTGATATAGGAATATGGTCCTCGCTGCCGTGCACATATCAAGTTGTCCAGGAATATGGTCCTCGCTGCCGTATACATGTCAAGTGTTTCAGGAATATGGCCCCTCGCTGCCGAGCATATGTCAAGTGTTCCAGAAATATGGTCCTCGCTGCCTACACATGTCAAGAGCTCCAGGAATTGGTCCCCCGCTCCCGGGACACATGTCAAGTGCTCCGGGAAAATTGCTCTCGCTGCCGTAAACATGTCAAGTGTTCCAGGAATATGGTCCTCGCTTCCGTACAAAATGTCAAGTGTTCCAGGAATATAGTCCTCGCTGCCGTACACATGTCAAGTGTTCCGGGAAATTTTTGATCCTCGCTGCCGTACACATGTCAAGTGTTGCAGGAATAGGGTTTCCCCCTGCTGTCACATTTAAAATTTCCAGGAATT
>NC_069409.1:6630628-6735628 GCF_026875155.1 Cherax quadricarinatus
GTCTTTCCCCGGAGCCACATCAACCAATAACTCTGCAGCATATGGGCGCCTGGCAAACCTGAGAATAGCGTTCCGATACCATAGAAGGAATCTTCAAGACTCTGTACAAAAATCCCAAAACCCGTCTACGTCAAGGTCCCAACTGGAGTAGCAGCCCAGTTTGGAAACCACACCGTCAAGCACCTGGCAAAAAATTATTAGAGAAGTGCAAAGATTTGCACACAAAGCTAGTTCTCGGAGCTCAGGGTATGTCCTACGAAGAAAGGTTGAGGTAAATCGAACTTAGGACATTGGAGATAGGAGGTCAGGGAGACAGAATAACGACATACAAAATACTGCGTGGAATAGATAAGGTAGACAGAAACAGGTTGTTCGAGAGCGGGACCAAAACAAGGGTCACAATTGGAAGTGAAGACTCAGACGAGTCAGAGGGATGTTAGGAAGTATTTTCAGTCATAGAGTCGTCAGGAAGTGGAATAGCCTACAAGTGATGTAGTGGAGGCAGAACCATACATAGCTTTAAGACGAGTATGACAAGCTCTGGAGCAGAGAGAGAGAGGACCTAGTAGCGATCAGTGAAGAGGCGGGGCCAGGAGCTGAGTATCGGCCCTGCAACCATCAATTTGGAGTACGTTAGTGAGTACACACACACATTCCCCTTCGCTCTGCCCCCTCCTCCACCTCCTTCCCTCCCCCTCTCCCTTCTTAATTTCTCCTACTTCCCCACCACTCCTCCCCCTTTGCCTTTTCCTCTCTTCCTTTCCTCCCACCTCCTCCCTCCCTCCTCTCCTCTCTCCTACTCGTCATCTCTCTCTCTCCATCTCTCTCTCCTCTCCTCTCATCCCTCTCTCTCTCTCTCTCCTCTCCGTCTCTCTCTCTCTCTCACTCTTCTCTCTCTCTCTCTCCTCTCTCATCTCTCTCTCTCTCTCTCTTTTTTTTTTTTTTTTTTTTTTTTTTTACACAGGGTTTGACAAGGTTAAGGATCCCTAGCTTTATTGACAGCTATATTACAGGTTAAGGATTCCTAACTTTATTGGCAAGCTAAGAGCTGTTACTTACCTACATCAGCTCATTTGAAAGCATTTTTATTGTTATGAGACATACAAGTAGGGAACAGGATGAAGTTGGAGCCATCTGTGGGCCAGCATTTTCATTTGATCAACTGACTTTATCTCGTTGACATCATTATGCTGTACGAATGTGTTCCATACTCGAGTCATCCTGGGTATGTATGATCTCAGATGGAGTGATGTTCTGGAGAAGGGTACAGCCAGAGTGAAGTTGCTGCTTTCTGCCCGTCTTGTGGCATAAAAGCTTGTTTCACGCTGTCCGAAGTGGATCCAAGTGTGGTATTTTGACAATATTGGCCTTGTACATAACAGTAAGGCCACCCACATCCCTCCTATGTTGAAGGCTCTGCTGAAATGACAGATCTATCCAGGATGGGTCCAGGCGAGAGATGAGACGTCTTGCTCTGTTCTCTACTCTGTCAAGCAGTCGCAGATGAGAGGGGGGCAGGCAAACCAAGAAAGTGGAGCATACTCAAGGTGCGAGCGTACTTGTGCCTCGTACAGGATCTTGCAACCCCTACTGTCAAGCAGATGGGAGATACGGCGAAGTGCTGTAAGCTTCCTGGCTGCCTTGTTTGCAAGATTACAACATGGTTCTTCATGGTTAGTTTGAGTCAAATTTCACCCGAAGATATCAACTTCTTCTCCAGGTGCCAACATCCTCCCATTCTATCCTTACTACTGCACCAGCATTACCATCATGGTGCCTAGAGGACGATCATCATTTGCGTTTTCTCAGGTGCAAATGTTACTTGCCATCTATTTCCCCAAGCTGATATGGTTCTCAGCTGGTGATTGATGTAGCTTAGAGCAGCTGGCATTTCTTCTCTTGGATAAGTGAATGTCAGTGTACAGTCGTCTGCATATGCATGTGATTTTGGGATGAGATGAAGAAGGTCGTTGAAGTAGACATTCCATAACAATGGACCCAGCACGCTTCCTTGTGGAACACTTGCCCCAATAGGATGTCTTGCTGATTCCGTTCCACTGAGAACTACACTTAGAGATCAACCATGAAGGTAGTCACTGAGGAGACATAGCGTAGAGCCTGCAATTCCCAGTGCTTGAAGTTTTGCTAAGAGGCCCTGGTGCCACACCCGGTCGAAAGCGCCCGGTCCTCTCTCTCTCTCTCCTCTCTCTCTCTCTCTCTCTCTCTCTCTCTTTTTTTTTTTTTTTTTTTTTTTTTTTTACACAGGGTTTGACAAGGTTAAGGATCCCAAGGTTAAGGATCCTCTCTCTCTCTCTCTCTCTCTCTTCTCCTCTCCCCTCCTCTCTCTCTCATCTCTCTCTCTCTCTCTCTCTCTCTCTTTCCTCTCTCTTTCTCTCCCCTTTCTATTCCTCTCTTTCTTTCCTTTCTCTCTCCCTTTTTCTATTCCTCTCTCTCTTTCCTGTCTCCCTCTTTCTATTCCTTTCTCTCCCTCCTCCCATTCCCCCTCTCTCTTTTCCCTTGTCCCTCCCTCCCTTTTTCTCCCTCTCCCTCTACCCCCTTTCCCTCTCTTCTCCGCCTCCCCATTACTCTCCTTGTCCACCTCCCTCCCTCTCCCCTTATCTCCCTTACAACTCCCTAACCCCCTCATATAAACACACAAATAGCAGACACACGCACTACAATTCCTAACCCATTAAAAAAAAAATGGGGGCTCAGAGAGGAAGTCGAAGGCTCAGGGGATCAAAGGAAGATGGTCCTGGAAAGGAAGAATGGATGGAAGAGCAATGTAAAAGCCTGGAACAAGAGTGGGAAAGCAAACTAGGTGAGATTTCTGTGAAAATGGAGAAGTGGATGGAGGCAGAGAAGAAGAAATGAGAATCGCAAGCTGAAGCTGCAGAAGCCAGGATAAGGGCCCTTGAATATGACGTAACTATGCTGAAGTGAGTTACAGGGCTATTGCCCAGAGTAGACATAGAAACTGAAGCAGGTACATTCCTACTGAATGAGGAGCCCAATAGAAAGGAAGGACACAAGACTTACACTAAGGCCCTATCAGTCCACCAAGCAAGGCCAAGGAATGAAAGGGTACACCTGTTGGGAGCAGGGATAGCAGTATGTGAGGGAGGAGAAGGTAGAGATGGTGACAGATCCCATGCAGAGGCACGACCATGCCACCAAGAGTTATAGGAAGAAAATAAGGGCGAAAATGGTCACATACAAATGGGACCCAGAGACACAGAGAGAAAGGCAATGGGAGGAGGAGACGGAGAAGTCAATGTTTATTCATAGGCTCCAGGAGAGCGAAGGGAGGACACACAATAAAAGATGGCAGAAAGAAAAACAAGAGACTGAAATAGGAGAGGAGGACATGACCGAGATAGTACATTTTCAGAGAATAGAGATGGTATTTGATGGGGAGAAAACTGCTAGTCAAACTGATTTTCAAGACAAACTGTGCAGAGCAGGATCCTGAAAGAGAAACCAAGGCTGAAGGAATCATCAACATACATGAGTTTGTTCCTAGACCATGACAGAACAAGAACAGAACGAGAGCAGCTGAGGGAGAGGACACAGAAATGAAAGGAATTAGGAAGAGAGACAAGGACAGAGTCAGCAGAGGACAACCAGAACAGGGCAGAGCAACAAGTTTAAGCACACAGAATCACCCTCAGAACCCCACAGCCAAACACACTATCCCAACACAAACCACAATCCAAACTTACAGGCTATGCTGTAGAACCCCATAGCACACTGCCAGGTCCAACACTCCCACAGACCCCCCAGAACACAGTGTTGGAGAGGAAACTGAAGGTATGGTACACTAAAGCTGTTGGAATAACAAATAAGGGGAGGAATGGCACGAAACAATCAAAGAGGCATCACCAGACATCACAGCTCTCACAGAAACCAAGCTCACATGAATGATAAAAGATGGCATTTTTCAATGGAATATCAGATCCTGAGGAAAGACAGAGGGGGTGGAGGTGTGGCACTGCTCATCAAAAGCCAATGGGATTTTGATGAGCTTGAGAGAGGAGACAGAGGAGAAGCAAGAAACCACATAATAGGAACACTTCACTTTGAAGGTCCCACAGTGGTAATTACAATAATGTATAACCCACCACAGAACAGCAGGAGGCCAAGGCAGGAGTATGTTGAGAGTAACAGCAATGGTTGACACACTGGCTGAAGTGGCCAGAAGGGCTCATGCGAGCAGGGCAAAACTGTTGATTGTTGGTGACTTCAGTCATATGGAAATTGGCTGGGAGAACCTGGAGCCACAAGGGGGCCCAGAAACAAGGAAAGCTAAGATGATGGAGGCGGTGCTGGAAAACCTCATGTACCAACATATAAGGGACACTACCAGAGAGAGGAAAGGATGAACCAGCAAGAGTAGTGCAGATATTGAGGACATCATATATGAAAGACCCTTTGAGGCCAGTGATCATGTGGTTCGTTCTGAGCTTCAAATACATAGTAGAGTTACAAGTGGAGAGGAAAGCGTGAAGTGTAGGATGAATGAAGCCTAACTAAAAGAACGGGGACTGCACAGGCTTGCAGAATTTCCTGCACGGGGTTCAGTGGGACAGAGAAGTGGCAGGGAAGTTAGTTAATGAGATGATAGAATATGTAACAACAATATGCAAGGAAGCTGACAAGAGGTTTGAACTCAAGAGGAACAGAAATAACGAGAAAGACAGGATGAGCCCTTGGTTCACCCATAGGCAAAAACCAAATGTGTTAGAGAATGGAAAAGTATAGAAGGCATAGGACCCAGGAGAATAAGGAGAGCAGCCGTAGAGCTAGAACTGAATATGCACAGGTAAGAAGAGGCACAACGAGAATACGAAAATGACTGCAGCACAAGTCAAATCTGACCTGAAGCTGTTGTACAGCCACATCAGGAGGAAAAGAACAGTCAAGAACCAGGTAATCGCTCACAAGAAATGATTGCAAAGTATGTGAGGAGCTCAACTTGAGATTCAAAGGAGTGTTTACTGAGAAGACAGAAGGAGGGATTCCAGATAGACGGGGAGGTGGGGTACATCATCAAGGGCTGGAAACAATGTGGAAACAATAGATACAATTGAGGAAGAAGTGAAGAGGCTGCTAAGCGAGCTAGATACCTCAAAGGCGATGGGTCCTGAGAGAGGGAGCAGAGGTGCTATGTGTACCACTAACAATAATCTTCAACATATCTATCAAAACAGGGCGACTACCTGAGGTATGGAAGGCAGCGAATGTAGTCCCTATTTTTAAAAAAAGGAGGCAGACACAGACACAGACCAGTGTCAATGACATGTATAGTATGAAAAGTCGTGAAGATTATCAGAAGAATAGTGGAGCAACTAGAAAGGAATAAGCTTATTATCGACAACCAGAACGGTTTCAGGGACGGAAAATCGTGTGTTACAAACCTACTGGAGTTCTATGACAGGGTGACAGCAGTAAGACAAGAGAGACATGGGTGGGTAGATTGCATTTTCTTGGACTGTAAGAAGGCGTTTGACAGTTCCACACAAGAGATTAGTGCAAAAAATGGAGGACCAGGCAGGGATAACAGGGAAGGCACTGCAATGAATCAGGGAATACCTGTCAGGAAGACAATAGCGAGTCATGCTACATGACGAGGTGTCAGAGTGGGCACTGGTGACGAGCGGGGTTCCACAGGGGTCAGTCCTGGGACCGGTGCTGTTTCTGATATATGTGAACGACATGACAGAAGGAATAGACTCAGAAATGTCCCTGTTTACAGATGATGTGAAGCTAATGAGAAGTATTCAATCGGACAAGAACCAAGAAGAATTACAAAGGGATCTGGGCAAGCTGCAGGCTTGGTCTAGAAACTGGCTCCTGGAGTTCAACCTCCTCAGAGTGCAAAGTCATGAAGATTGAGGAAGGTGAAAGAAGACCACAAACGGAGTAGGGGCCAGAGACTACAAACCTCACTTTAGGAAAAGGATCTTGGGGGCGAGTATAACACCGGGCACATCTCTTGAGGTGCTCATCAACCAAATAACTGCTGAAGCATACAGGCACCTAGCAACCCTAAGAATAGCATTCCTACATTTCAATTATGAATCGTTCAGGACCCTGTACACCATGTACGTTAGGCCTATTTTGGAATATGCATCACCATTTTCGGTCCCACACCTAGCCAAGCACGTAAGGAAATTAGAGAAAGGGCAAAGATTTGCAACAAGACTAGTCCCGGAGCTAAGGGAAATATCCTACGATCAGAGGTTAAGGGAAATCGACCTGACGACACTGGAGGACAGGAGAGATAGGGAGGATATGACAACGACGTATAAAATACTGAGAGGAATCGACACGGTGGATAGAATCAAGATGTTCCAGAGATGGGACACAGCAACAAGGGGTCACAGTCGGAAGTTGAAGATTCATCTGAATTGCCAGGAAGTGGAATAGTCTGGGAAGTGATGTAGTGGAGGCAGGACCCATACATTGCTTTAAGATGAGGTATGATTAAGCTCGTGGAGCTGGAAGAATGACCTAACAGCGGCCAGTGAAGAGGCAGGGCCAGGAGCTGACTCGACCCTTACAACCAAAACTAGGTGAGTATAACTCGAGTACACTCACACACACACACACACAAAACATCTCCCCGTGGGTCCTTAGAGAGGGAGCGGACATGCTGTGCGTGCCACTTACCACAATCTTCAACACGTCCTTGGAAACTGGGCAACTACCTGAGGTATGGAAGATGGCAAATGTAGTTCCCATTTTTAAAAAAGGAGACAGAAAAGAGGACCTAAACTATAGACCTGTGTCACTGACGTGTATATTATGCAAAGTTATGGAGAAGATTATCAGGAGGAGAGTGGTGGAACACCTAGAACGGAACAAGAGTATAAACGCCAATCAGCACGGATTCATGGAAGGCAAATCCTGTGTCACAAACCTTCTGGAGTTTTATGGTAAAGTAACAGAAGTAAGACACGAGAGAGAGGGGTGGGTTGATTGCATCTTCTTGGACTGCAAGAAGGCCTTTGACACAGTTCCTCACAAGAGATTAGTGCAGAAGCTAGAGCATCAGGCGCGTATAACAGGAAGGGCACTGCAATGAGTCAGAGAATACTTGACAGGGAGGCAACAACGAGTCATGGTACGTAATGATGTATCACAGTGGGAACCTGTGACGAGCGGGATCTCGCAGGGGTCGGTCCTAGGACCAGTGCTATTTCTGGTATATGTGAACGACATAATGGAAGGGTTAGACTCAGAAGTGTCCTTGTTCTCAGATGATGTGAAGTTAATGAGAAGAATTAAATCAGATGAGGACCGGGCAGGACTTCAAAGATACCTGGTCAGACTGGACACCTGGTCCAGCAACTGGCTTCTCGAATTTAATCCCGCCAAATGCAAAGTCATGAAAATAGGGTAAAGGCACAGAAGACCGCAGACAGAGTATAGGCTAGGTGGCCAAAGACTGCAAACCTCGCTCAAGGAGAAAGATCTTGGGGTGAGTATAACACCAAGCATGTCTCCGGAAGCACACATCAACCAGATATCTGCTGCAGCATATGGGCGCCTGGCAAACCTGAGAACAGCGTTCCGATACCTTAATAAGGAATCGTTCAAGACACTGTTCACCGTGTACGTCAGGCCCATAATGGAGTATGCAGCACCTGTTTGGAACCCACACTTGATAAAGCACGTCAAGAAACTAGAGAAAGTGCAAAGGTTTGCGACAAGGTTAGTTCCAGAGCTAAGGGGAATGTCCTATGAAGAAAGATTAAGGGAAATCGGCCTGACGACACTGAAGGACAGGAGGGTCAGGGGAGACATGATAACGACATATAAAATTCTGCGCGGAATAGACAAGGTGGACAAAGACAGGATGTTTCAGGGAGGGGACACAGAAACAGAAGGTCACAATTGGAAGTTGAAGACACAGATGAGTCAGAGAGATATTAGGAAGTATTTCTTCAGTCATAGAGTTGTCAGGCAGTGGAACAGCCTAGAAAGTAACGTAGTGGAGGCAGGAACCATACATAGTTTTAAGACGAGGTTTGATAAAGCTCATGGAGCGGGGAGAGAGAGGGCCCAGTAGCAACCGGTGAAGAGGCGGGGCCAGGAGCTAAGACTCGACCCCTGCAACCACAAATAGGTGAGTACACACACACTCACACACACACACAGACACACACACACACACACACACACACATACACACACATAGGGCTGAGGTGTAGAAGACAGGAAATGTAGTTCCAATTTTTATTAAAGGAGACAGGCAGTGTTCAACTAGGGACCAGTGTCACTGACATGTATAGTCTGTAAAGTTATAGAGAAGATTATCAACAGAAGATTGGTGGGGCACACTGAAAGGATTGGGCTCATACATGACAATCAGTACGGCTTTAGGGATGGGAAATCCTGTGTCACAAATCTACTTGAGTTCTACCCTAAGTTAGAAGGACGGGAGGAGAGAGGGGATGGGTAGATTGCATCTTTTTGGAATGCAAGAAGGCTTTTGACACAGTACCACACAATAGACTGGTTGAAAAGCTAGAGGAACAGGCAGGAATGGTAGGGAATGCATTGCGATGGATCAGGGATTAACTGACTGGTAAGAGACAACGGATGTTGTTTCGTGATGAGATGTCTGAGTGAACCCATATGTCGAGTAGGGTTCCACAAGGGTCAGTCGTAGGTCTAGTGCTGTTTCTTGTATATGTGAATTATATGATGGAAGGAATAGATTCAGAAGTTTCCGTGCTCACCGATTATGTGAAACTAATGAGGAGAATACAAGAGTAAGATCACAAAGGGATCTGGAGAGGCTGCAAGCCTGTCCAGTTCCCTATCATAACTTTGAAGAGCAAAGTAATTGAGCTTGGGAAAGGACAAGAAGACCGCAGATGGAGTACAGGCTAGTGGATCAAAGGCTGCAAACCTCATTTATGAAGGAACACAACTAGAAGTTAAAAACTCAGTTCAGCCATAGGGATATTAGGAAGTATTTCTACAACCCTAGAGTTTTCAGAAAGTGGAACAGTCTGGAGAGTGAGGTAGCTTTTGGAAGAAGTACGATAATTCTCTTGGAGCAGAGAGAAAGTGGATCTAATTGGGACTAGCGTAGAGGCAGGGCCAGGAGCTGTGAATCTACCCCTGCAACCATATGTATGTGAGTACACACACACACACACACACACACACACACACACACACACACACACACACACACACACACACACACACACACACACACACACACACACACACACCCACACACACACACACACACACACACACACACACACACACACACACATACACACACACACACACGCACACACACAGTGATAAGGTAATCATCTAAAGAGGAGACTATACAGGCATGAAACATTTCCTGAATAAGGAATAATGGGAAAGATAACTTGAGGAAAACACAGTGCCTGGGAAGACTGAGTACGTGACTTTAAAGTGCTAGAAGATAGGAGAAATTCATGCATAGGAGGGAAAGAAACAACTTAATAGTAACAATAATAATATCTTTATTTACTACAAGTACAAGTACAAGGTATACAGGCTTAGCTGACGTCAGTGACATATTACTATATAGAAAGCCGCTTGTTATGCAGAGCATTTCGGGCAAATTAGGTCCTTGTCTGAGGATGCCACCCCACACCAGTCGACAACGAGAGAACGGTGCTAGTAAGTAAGTAAGTAAGTTTATTCAGGTATACACAAATACAGTTACATAGAATTATCATACATAGCAGCATATGTGTAGAAAATCTAGGATAACCCAAAAAAGTCAGACAGAGTGACTTATTTCCATTGGGGTCCTTTTACCTTATTATTATAATATAAAGGTTATAATATTTTCTTATTATTCTATAATGAAGATAACATCTTATTATCATACTATAAAGACTATCTACTACACGAGGGTCATTAAGACTATCTACAATACGAGGGTCATTACTAGGAATAAGGTAAAATTTACACGTATGTTAGCTAAAAAATAGAAAATCATTCCCCTCCCTTTCTGTAGCTACATTCATCAGACACCTTTTGGCACTCTTCTTGAACTAGTTTATGCTATGACTGGCTTTGACATGTGCGGGTAGTCTGTTCCATTCCTTTATTGCTGTACAATAAAAGGTGTTTGAAGCCTGGCCACTGACTGTGGGTACTACAAAGTTGTGCTCTCTCCCCCTAGTACTATGATTGCTTTGGTTCCCAACCTTGACAAAATTGACAGCAAGATATTCTGGACACTGTTTGTGAGCAATTTTATAAACATGATTTAGCTTCAGTTGTTTTACTCTGTCTTCAACATTCAGCATATCCAACTGCTGTAATTCATCCTGGCCTACATGTTCTCTTTGTCCCAGCCCTAGGATGAATCTTACGATTTTGTTCTGGGTGATTTGCATGTGCTAGAGAATGGAAAAAAATAGAAGACAGAGAACTCAGAAAAACAACAAATTAAGTCGAAGATCCAGAAAAGATTATGTATGGGTAAGAAGAGAGGCTTTAAAACAGTTTGAGAATAACAACTCTTTGAAACCCGAATCTGATCCAGCGTTGTTATGTAGCCACATCAGGAGGAAGACATGAAAAAGGTAGGAGGGAAGCTCAAAAGGAAGTACCAGGTAATCCGTGAGGAGATCAGTATGAAATTCACGGGGGAGGGGGTATTCTCAGTAATAGGTAGATTACTAAATCCAAGCAGGAGAATAGAATGGCGAGTGTTGGAATCAATACAAATAAATGGGGAGGAGGTGGAGAACCTCCCTTTTGTGCTGGATACCTCGAAGGTGGTTAGGTACTAAACGAGGAAGCAGAGGTACTGTGTGTGTCACTAGCAATAATTTTCAACAAATCTATCGACATAGACCAGTTGCTGGAATGTCGAAGACAAAATGTAGTCCCAATTTTTGAGGAAGGTAGCGTTAAGCTCTAGGCCAGTGTCACTGATATGCATAGTATGGAAGGTTATGGAGTAAATTATTAGGAGAAGAGTTGTGGAGACCTAGAAAGGAATGGACTCACATAAGATATCCAGCACAACTTTAGAGAAGGTAAATTATATCTTACAAACCTGCTGCAGTTCTTCGACAAGGTAACAAAAGTAAAGGAAGATGGAGAGAGAGAGAGAGAGAGAGAGAGAGAGAGAGAGAGAGAGAGAGAGAGAGAGAGAGAGAGAGAGAGAGAGAGAGAGAGACAGACAGACAGACAGACAGACAGACAGACACATAGACAGACAAACAGAGAATTGGTAGATTAGCTTTTGACACAGTATTTAAAATGAGAGTGGTACAAAAGCTATAGTGGAACAAGGAAGAATTACAGTGTATTTCACTACAGTAGATCAAGGTATACCTAACAGGAACTAAAGAGTGAGTGATGGTCAGTGAAGGGGTGTCGGAATGGGTGTATGTGACAAGTGGGGTTCCACAAGGATCAGTACTAGAACCTGGAGTATACCTGGAGAAGGTTTCAGGGGTCAACGCCCCCGAGGCCCGGTCTGTGACCAGGACTCATGGTGGATCAGGGTCTGATCAGCCAGTCTGTTACTCTTGGCCGCACGCAACCCGACGTACAAACCACTGCCCAGCTGGTCAGGTACTGGCTTTAGGTACCTGTCCAATTGAACAGTTTTGGGCCCTTGACACTTACTGTGTTCTCTTATTGTGCTAGTGGCGCCCCTGCCTTTCACTGGGGGATGTTGCATCGTCTGCCGCGTCTTTTCTTTCATAGTGTTTATATTCATGTATCTCTCCCGCCTGCGTTCTAGGGAGTACAGGTTGAGGAACTTTAAGCTTTCCAAGTAATTGAGGTTTTTCATCGCAGTTATGTGTGCAGTGAAGGCTCTCTGTACATTTTCTAGGTCAGCAATTTCACCTGCCTTGAAAGGTGGTGTTAGTGTGCAGCAATATTCCAGCCTAGATAGAACAAGCGACCTGTTATTTATTGACCTGAAGAGTGTCATCATGGGCTTGGCATCCCTAGTTTTGAAAGTTCTCATTATCCATCCTGACATTTTTTTTAGCAGATGCGACTGATACAATATTGTGGTCTTTGAAGGTGATATCCTCTGACATTATCACTCCCAGGTCTTTTGCATTTATTTTAATATTTCTTAAATACGTGAATGACATGATGGAAATGACAGAGTCAGAAATATCACTCTTCCCAGATATTGTGAAACTAAGAAAGCTTTATCCTGCCGCTCTTTTGCCACTAAACTTGCAGAATTTACCTCCTCTTGGCACCTGAACTTCTCCACTACCCCGTACCCGGCCCGTGCCCCACCCCTCTCAGTCAGCAGAGAGCGGTATATAAGGAGAGTGAGTGTC
This sequence comes from Cherax quadricarinatus, assembly GCF_026875155.1. Lineage (NCBI taxonomy): Eukaryota > Metazoa > Arthropoda > Malacostraca > Decapoda > Parastacidae > Cherax > Cherax quadricarinatus. Next base: position 6,642,964 of record NC_069409.1, read on the forward strand.
GTGTTGCTTAACAGTTCAGCCATGAAATTACCTGCTGTCCAAGTCATCTTTTTGGCGCTGCTACTGGTTTCCTCACAGGTGAGTAACACCTCCATTGCGTCCTCTTGCTGAGGATATGTACAGTAAGACGTGTGTATCTCTCACTGTATATACCCTGAGAGTTATTTCTCTCAGTTTATATACCCCGAGAGGTGGGTTTCTCTATGATGAAGTATAGATACCATGACACTAGTGTACCTCTTGGTGTATATGTACTGAGAGAAGCGGAACTCGGTGCATGTACACTAAAGTTTACTTTAATTAATATTTTAGGTATTAATGTATTCTTGAATAGGTGTTTACAGGTGTCATGCAAACTTAATGACTCTCGTGCAGTTGGAGACAAACAGCACAAAGCAGACGTTACCCCAAGTGTGTAGAAACCAACCATGCTACAGCTCTTCTCTCTACAGTCAGGCTTACAGTGGCAGGTGTCACTACTAGTTATAGTAACATAGTTACAGAGACTGTCAAATTAAGTGTTGGTCTGTAACAGTCTGATCTTTGTGTTATAGTGATGTAGTGACACAGTCGCTTCTAGCTTTAGCTTCAGACATATATACTGAAGTTACAGTAATGTGTGTACCTTTATATACCTACATAAGTAGAAATATGAAAAGTGATTCACTGGTATTAATATGTTATGAAGACATGAAAAGTTGGGATTATTATTATTATAATCAAAAAGAAGCGCTAAGCCACAAGGGCTATACAGTGTAAAGTTGGGAAACAACTTGAAACAGAAAAGTGATTTGTGTATTTCGCTTTCATACATAATCTTCCTCTGCAGAGGAAATAATAGTCTGTCTTACCACTGTTGTATTTTACGATTCATATGGGTTCTCACTTTTCACAGTGATTCATCATTAGTACCTCAATGTGTGTTAGTATTTATTTAGGTTTTGCAAACAAGCATTTAAAGTTTTCATTGGTCATGAAAGTACAGTTTTTCTTGGATAAACACACATTATGGCAGTAAGGAGAGCTGATCTTGATAAGTTACCCCATATACCAGCAGTTACTGATGGTTTCTGTTTCACTTACACAGGACGCGCACGCCAGCTGGTTGCCACGACAGGACGCGCAAGGTTCCCAGCTTGGTTTCTTAAATCCAGTCTTTGAGGCTCTTGCAGGAAGACACGCTATCAGATCTAGGACCCGCAGACATACTTTACAGAAGTCTCCACACAGCTTATTCTTAATCGAGGCTCCTATAGCAGACAGTGGATCTTACGTTATGGAGTCCTCAGAGAAAGAGAGAGGAGAAAGGGTTCGAAGAGAGTTCCCGCAGGATTCCCCACTTAGCTTTCTGAACCCTATCATCCAGTTTCCTAGGACCTCCGACGGCCATCCTCCAGGACTCATGTTCTTCACAGCTCCTACGAACAAGACAACCCGGAAATAGGTAAATGAAGCTGATCCAGGACTCCTGAAGCCTGTGACACCTACGTCTCAAGCCTAAATTATTTGTTTATGCTAACATCTTAGTGAGTTACCCGTCCAGCTGGGCAAAACTCAGTCCCATCAAGCTGTAGAGGCCACATTAAGCTCAGCTGTTTGGGGTAATAAATTAAATTAATTTTTATTTAATATTTCCTTAATATTTCCTTATTTTCTTACACTACAGTTATAGTTTTATAACTGTAGTGTAAGCGAGTCTCTGGCAAGACAATGATGGAGTGAATGATGATGAAAGTTTTTCTTTTTTAGGCCACCCTGCCTTGGTGGGGGAAATTCGATGCCTTAAGGAAAAAAAATTTTTTTTGAGAGATATAAAGATATAGGTGAGACACATGTATTGTACATTATGTATTGTAGTTGAGAGATATGTATTATGAATGAGAAAAATGTATTATTGATAAGACACTTTTTTGTAGCTGATAATATGCACTGCAGGATGAGAAATATATATCGTGGTTGTGTTTTCCAGAGCTGACGTCATCAGGTGTGTTTACACTGCCAGGGCTGACACCAGGTGTGTTTACACTACCAGGGCTGACACCAGGTGTGTTTACACTACCAGGGCTGACACCAGGTGTGTTTACACCACCGGGACAGACAACATCAGGTGTGTTTACACTACCTGGGCTGACACCAGGTGTGTTTACACCACCGGGACAGACAACATCAGGTGTGTTTACACTACCAGGGCTGACACCAGGTGTGTTTACACCACCGGGACAGACAACATCAGGTGTGTTTACACTACCTGGGCTGACACCAGGTGTGTTTACACCACCGGGACAGACAACATCAGGTGTGTTTACACTACCGGGTGACACCAGGTGTGTTTACAACCACCGGACAGACAACATCAGGTGTGTTTACACTACCAGGGCTGACACCAGGTGTGTTTACACCACCGGGACAGACAACATCAGGTGTGTTTACACTACCAGGTGCGTGTTACACCAGGTGTGTATTTACACCACCGGGACAGACAACATCAGGTGTGTTTACACTACCTGGGTCTGACACCAGGTGTGTTTACACCACCGGGACAGACAACATCAGGTGTGTTTACACTACCAGGGCTGACACCAGGTGTGTTTACACCACGGACAGACAACATGCAGGGTTTACACTACCGGGTGACACAGGTGTGTTTACACCACCGGACAGACAACATCAGGTTGTTTACACTACCTGGGCTGACACCAGGTGTGTTTACACCACCGGGACAGACAACACCAGGTGTGTTTGCACTACCAGGAGTGACAACACCAGGTGTGTTTGCACTACCAGAACTGAAAACACCGGGTGTGTTTGCAATACCAGAACTGACAACGTAAGGTGTGATTGCACTACCAGAACTGACAACGCCAAGTGTGTTTGCACTACCTGGAGTGACAACACTAGGTGTGTTTGCACTACCAGAACTGACAACGCCAAGTGTGTTTGCACTACCAGGAGTGACAACACCAGGTGTGTTTGCACTACCAGGAGTGACAACACTAGGTGTGTTTGCACTACCAGGACTAAGAACGCCAAGTGTGTTTGCACTACCAGAAGTGACAACACTAGGTGTGTTTACGCTACCAGGACTGACAACACCAGGTGTGTTTGCACTACCAGGACTAAGATCGCCAAGTGTGTTTTAACTACCATGAGTGACAACAGCAGGTGTGTTTGCACTACCAGGACTGAAAACACCAGGTGTGTTTCCACTGCGACTAGTGACAACACCAGGTGAGTTTGCAGTACCAAGAGTGACAACAACAGGTGTGTTTACACTACCAGGACTGAGAACACCAGGTGTGTTTACACCACCAAGACTGAAAACACCAGGTGTGTTTACACTACAAGGACTGACAACACCATGTGTGTTTACACTACGAGGACTGTCGTCACCCGGTGTGTTTACACTGCCAGGACTGACAACACCAGGTGTGTTTACACTACCAGGACTGACAATACCAGGTGTGTTTACACTATCATGACTGACAACATCAGGTGTGTTTACACTACCAAGACTGACAACACTATGTGTGTTTACACTACCAGGGCTGACAACACCAGGTGTGTTTACACTACCAGGACTGACAACACCAGGTGTGTTTACACTATCATGACTGACAACACCAGGTGTGTTCACACCACCTGGGCTGAAAACACCAGGTGTGTTTACACTACCAGGACTGACAACACCAGGTGTGTTTACACTATCATGACTGACAACACCAGGTGTGTTTACACTACCAAGACTGACAATACTATGTGTGTTTACACTACCAGGGCTGACAACACCGGGTGTGTTTACACTACAAGGACTGAAAACACCAGGTGTGTTTACACCACCTGGGCTGAAAACACCAGGTGTGTTTACACTATCATGACTGAAAATACCAGGTGTGTTTACACTACCAAGACTGACAACACTATGTGTGTTTACACTACCAGGGCTGACAACACCAGGTGTGTTTACACTACCAGGACTGACAACACCATGATTGTTGACACTACCAGGACTGACAACATCTGGTGTGTTTACACTACCAGGACTGACAACACCAGGTGCGTTTACACTACCAGGGCTGACAACACAAGGTGTGTTTACACTACCAGGGCTGACAACACAAGGTGTGTTTACACTACCAGGACTGACAACACCAGGTGTGTTTACACTACCAGGGCTGACAACACAAGGTGTGTTTACACTACCAGGACTCACAACACCAGATGTGCTTACAGTACCAGGAGTGACAACACCAGGTGTGTTTAGGCTACTAGGACTGACATCAGGTGTGTTTACACTTCAAAAGCTGACAACACTAAGGGTGTTTGCACTACCAGGGCAGACAACACCACGTGTTGTCTGCCAACACGTGGTGTTGTCTGACAACGCCAGGCATGTTTACACTACCAGGACTTGACAACATCAGGCGTGTTTACCAAGACTGACAACACTATGTGTGTTTACACTACCCGGACTGACAACAACAGGTGTATTTACAATAACAGGACTGACAACACCAGGTGTGTTTATACTACCAGGCTGACAACACCAGGTGTGTTTACACTACCAGGACTGACAACACCATGATTGTTGACACTACCAGGACTGACAACATCTGGTGTGTTTACACTACCAGGCTGACAACACCAGGTGTATTTACAATACCAGGACTGACAACACCAGGTGTATTTACAATACCAGGACTGACAACACCAGATGTGTTTACACTACCAGGCTGACAACACCAGGTGTGTTTACACTACCAGGATTGACAACACCAGGTGTGTTTACACTACCAAGACTGACAACACCAGGTGTGTTTTCAATACCGAGACTGACAACACCAGATGTGTTTACACTACAAGGACTGACAACACCAAGGGTTTACACTATCAGGACTGACAACACCAGGTGTGCTTACACTACAAGATTGACAACACCAGGTGTGTTTGCACTACCAAGACTGACAACAGCAGGTGTGTTTACACTACCAGGACTAACAACACGAGATGTGTTTACATTACCAAAACTGACAACACCAGGTGTGTTTACACTACCAAGACTAACAACACCAGGTGTATTTACACTACCAGGACTGACAACACGAGGTGAGCTTACGCTACCAATGCTGACAACACCAGGTGGGTTTATACTACCAAGACTGACAACACCAGGTGTGTTTACACTACCAGGCTGACAACACCAGGTGTGTTTGCGCTGCCAGGAGCGATAACACCAGGTGTGTTTACACTACCAAGACTTAGAACACCAGGTGTGTTTACACTACCAGGCTGACAACACCAGGTGTGTTTACACTATCAGGCTGACAGCACCAGGCGTGTTTACACTACCAGGCTGACAACACCAGGTGTGTCTACACTACGAGGCTGACAACACCAGGTGTGTTTACACTACCAGGCTGACAACATCAGGCGTGTTTACACTACCAGGCTGACAACACCAGGTGTGTTTACACTACCAGGCTGACAACATCAGGCGTGTTTACACTACCAGGCTGACAACACCAGGTGTGTTTACACTACCAGGCTGACAACACCAGGTGTGTTTACACTACCAGGCTGACAAAACCAGGCGTGTTTACACTACCAGGCTGACAACACCAGGTGTGTCTACACTACCAGGCTGACAACACCAGGTGTGTTTACACTACCAGGCTGACAACATCAGGCGTGTTTACACTACCAGGCTGACAACACCAGGTGTGTTTACACTACCAGGCTGACAACACCAGGTGTGTTTACACTACCAGGCTGACAACACCAGGAATGACAACACTAACAAAACTCGAATGTAACATGAATACGGATCTGAAGGTTCCCACAATAATACAACAGCTGTATCCACGAATGACACTGAATACAGAGAACTGTGACCTCTGCATAACACCAAGGACAATCAGGGCTTCCCTGCATGCTAATCAGGTTCGGATTAACCATTCAGATGCAGCCTGATGCTAGCTAGTATAAGAGGCGCAGCGAATTGTGATCCGCAAGAGAATTAGTTAAGACGATTGATTTCTTATTCGCGAGGTAATCAGGTTTGATCCATGAAAAGGAAGGTTGTATCTCGTATTCTTGGATCAAAATCCCTCACTATCCTCCGTTATTGTAAATTTAACTTTAATTTGTTACAATATTAATAAGGAAACTATATCCAACTGATTGTTAATATGTCACACAATATATATTATGTATATTTGGAATAAATATAAATCTATGTTTTATTTTTGGTCTGTTTTGAGAAAGAACAAGATTTAAATTATAATAAAACTGTTAGTATAAATACGTGGAGATGTATATCTGTGTATATATACACTCAGAATTGTGGATCTTTCAGTGCATGTACAAGATTTGCATCTATCAGTGAATACAATGAGTGTTGGAAATTTGTATATATATATTAATATATATATATATATTATATATATATAATATATATATATAAACACTGATCTCTGGCTGAAGGAGACTCGAACCTACAAACCTTAGGACAAGGTACGCAGTGCTTTACCAATCTACCCCACACTGGACCTGGTCCAGTGTGGGTACCTTGTCCTAAGGTTCGTAGGTTCGAGTCTCCTTCAGCCAGAGATCAGTGTTTGTGTATATTTCGCATGCTCTCGCCATTTCCATGCATATATATATATATATATATATATATATATATATATATATATATATATATATATATATATATATATATATATATATATAATATATATATATGCACTGGGAGGTGTATATTAGTGTGCACCGAAAGTCTATCACCAAGTGTGTATGCATCGAGAGATATGTATCTTTGCATATACACTGAGAGGTGTTTATCAGTGTATATACATCTAGAAGTGCGCATCTCAGCGTAAATACACTGAGATGTATTTTTCTGTAGATATACGCTGAGAGGCATGTATCTGTGTATATAGGCCGAGGGGTGTAAATTTCGTCTGTGTATATACATGGAAAGGTTTGAATTCCATTGTATATACACTGAGAGGTTTGTATCCCCTAGTGTATATTCACTTAATTTAATCTCTTTTTTAAGTATTAAAGTGTTAAAAAAGTGATTAAACACTTGTGTTGCAGAAGTGTGAGCGACGCTCACACTTCTGCAACACAAGTGTCCTTTGTAACACAAGTGTCCTCTGTAACACAAGTGTCCTCTGTAACATAAGTGTCCTCTGTGACACAAGTGTCCTCTGTAACACAAGTGTCCTCTGAAACACAAGTGTCCTCTCCAACACAAGTGTTTTCTGCAACAGAAGTGTCCTCTGTAACAAAAGTGTCCTCTGTGACACAAGTGTCCTCTGTAACACAAGTGTCCTCTGCAAGACAAGTGTCCTCTATAACACAAGTGTCCTCTGTAACAAAAGTGTCCTCTACAAGACAAGTGTCCTCTGCAAGACAAGTGTCCTCTGCAAGACAAGTGTCCTCTGCAAAACAAGAGTCCTCTGCAAGACAAGTGTCCTCTGCAAGACAAGTGTCCTCTGCAAGACAAGTGTCCTCTGAAAGACAAGTGTCCTCTGCAAGGCAAGTGTCCTCTGCAAGACAAGTGTTCTCTGCAAGACAAGTGTCCTCTGCAAGACAAGTGTCCTTTGCAAGACAAGTGTTCTCTGCAAGACAAGTGTCCTCTGCAAGACAAGTGTCCTCTGCAACAAAAGTGTCCTCTGCAAGACAAGTGTCCCCTGTAACACAAGTGTCTTCTGCAAGACAAGTGTCCTCTGTAACACAAGTGTCTTCTGCAAGACAAGTGTCCTCTGTAACACAAGTGTCCTCTGTAATACAAGTGTCCTCTGCAAGAGAAGTGTCCTCTGTAACACAAGTGTCCTCTGTAACACAAGTGTCCTCTGCAAGACAAGTGTCCTCTGCAAGACAAGTGTCCTCTGCAAGACAAGTGTCCTCTGCAAGAAAAGTGTCCTCTGCAAGACAAGTGTCCTCTGCAAGGCAAGTGTCCTCTGCAAGACAAGTGTCCTTTGCAAGACAAGTGTCCTCTGCAAGGCAAGTGTTCTCTGCAAGACAAGTGTCCTCTGCAAGACAAGTGTCCTCTGCAAGGCAAGTGTTCTCTGCAAGACAAGTGTCCTCTGCAAGACAAGTGTCCTTTGCAAGACAAGTGTCCTCTGTAAGACAAGTGTCCTCTGCAACACAAGTGTCCTCTGCAACAAGTGTCCTATGCAACACAAGTGTCCTCTGTAACACAAGTGTTCTCTGCAAGACAAGTGTCCTCTGCAAGACAAGTGTCCTCTGCAAGACAAGTATCCTCTGCAAGACAAGTGTCCTCTGCAAGACAAGTGCCCTCTGCAAGACAAGTGTCCTCTGCAACACAATTGTCATCTGCAACACAAGTGTCCTCTGTAACACAAGTTTCCTCTGCAAGACAAGTGTCCTCTGTAACACAAGTGTCCTCTGTAACACAAGTGTCCTCTCTAACACAAGTGTCCTCTCTAACACAAGTGTCCTCTGCAAGACAAGTGTCCTCTGTAACACAAGTGTCCTCTGTAACACAAGTGTCCTCTGGAAGACAAGTGTCCTCTGCAAGACAAGTGTCCTCTGTAACACAAGTGTCCTCTGCAAGACAAGTGTCCTCTGCTAGACAAGTGTCCTCTGCAAGACAAGAGTCCTCTGCAAGACAAGTGTCCTTTGCAAGACAAGTGTCCACTGTAAGACAAGTGTCCTCTGCAACACAAGTGTCCTCTGCAACACAAGTGTCCTCTGTAACCCAAGTGTCCTATGCAACACAAGTGTCCTCTCCAACACAAGTGTTTTCTGCAACAGAAGTGTCCTCTGTAACAAAAGTGTCCTCTGTGACACAAGTGTCCTCTGTAACACAAGTGTCCTCTGTAACGCAAGTGTCCTATGCAACACAAGTGTCCTCTGTAACACAAGTGTTCTCAGCAAGACAAGTGTCCTCTGCAAGACAAGTTTTCTCTGCAAAACAAGTGTCCTCTGCAAGACAAGTGTCCTTTGCAAGACAAGTGTCCTCTGCAAGACAAGTGTCCTCTGCAAGACAAGTGTCCTCTGTAACACAAGTGTCCTCTGCAACACAAGTGTCCTCTGTAACACAAGAGTCCTCTGCAACACAAGTGTCCTCTGTAACACAAGTGTCCTCTGTAACACAAGTGTCCTCTGCAACACAAGTGTGCTCTGCAACACAAGTGTCCTCTGCAACACAAGCGTCCTCTGTAACACAAGTGTCCTCTGCTACACAAGTGTCCTCTGTAAGACAAGTGTCCTCTGTAACACAAGTGTCTTCTGCAACACAAGTGTCCTATGCAACACAAGTGTCCTCTGTAACACAAGTGTCCTCTGTAACACAAGTGTCCTATGCAACACAAGTGTCCTCTGTAACACAAGTGTCCTATTTAACAGAAGTGTCCTCTGTAACGCAAGTGTCCTATGCAACACAAGTTTCGTCTGTAACACAAGTGTCCTCTGCAACACAAGTGCCCTCTGCAACACAAGCGTCCTCTGTAACACAAGTGTCCGCTGTAACACAAGTGTCCTCTGCAACACAAGTGTCCTCTGTAACACAAGTGTTCTCTGTATCACAAGTGTCCTATGTAACACAAGTGTCCTATGTAACACAAGTGTCCTCTGCAACACAAGTGTTCTCTGTATCACAAGTGTCCTATGTAACACAAGTGTCTTCTGCAACACAAGTATCTTCTGTAACACAAGTGTCCTCTGCAACACAAGTGTCCTCTGTTACACAAGTGTCCTCTGCAACACAAATGTCCTCTGCAACACAAGTGTCCTCTGCAACACAAGTGTCCTCTGTAACACAAGTGTCCTCTGCAAGACAAGTGTCCTTTCTAACACAAGTGTCCTCTGGAACACAAGTGTCCTCTGTAACACAAGTGTCCTCTCTAACACAAGTGTCCTCTGTAACACAAGTGTCCTCTGTAACACAAGTGTCCTCTGCAAGACAAGTGTCCTTTCTAACACAAGTGTCCTCTGCAACACAAGTGTCCTCTGCAACACAAGTGTCCTCTGTAACACAAGTGTCCTCTGCAAGACAAGTGTCCTTTCTAACACAAGTGTCCTCTGCAACACAAGTGTCCTCTGCAACACAAGTGTCCTCTGTAACACAAGTGTCCGCTGTAACACAAGTGTCCTCTGGAACACAAGTGTCCTCTGTAACACAAGTGTCCTCTGTAACACAAGTGTCCTCTGTAAGACAAATGTCCTCTGCAACACAAGTGTCCTCTGTAACACAAGTGTCCTCTGTAACACAAGTGTCATCTGTAACACAAGTGTCCTCTGTAACACAAGTGTCCTCTGTAACACAAGTGTCCTCTGTAACACAAGTGTCCTCTGTAACACAAGTGTCCTATGCAACACAAGTGTCCTCTGCAACACAAGTGTCCTCTGTAACACAAGTGTCCTCTGTAACACAAGTGTCCTCTGCAACACAAGTGTCCTCTGTAACACAAGTGTCCTCTGCAAGATAAGTGTCCTTTCTAACACAAGTGTCCTCTGGAACACAAGTGTCCTCTGTAACACAAGTGTCCTCTGTAACACAAGTGTCCTCTGTAACAAAAGTGTCCTCTGTAAGACAAATGTCCTCTGCAACACAAGTGTCCTCTGTAACACAAGTGTCCTCTGTAACACAAGTGTCCTCTGTAACACAAGTGTCCTCTGTAACACAAGTGTCCTCTGTAACACAAGTGTCCTCTGTAAGCCAAGTGTCCTCTGTAACACAAGTGTCCTATGCAACACAAGTGTCCTCTGCAACACAAGTATCTTCTGTAACACAAGTGTCCTCTGTAACAAAAGTGTCCTCTGTAACACAATTGTCCTGTGTAACACAAGTGTCCTCTGTAACACAAGTGTCCTCTGCAAGACAAGTGTCCTATGTAACACAAGTGGCCTCTGCAAGACAAGTGTCCTCTGCAAGTCAAGTGTCCTCTGAAAGACAAGTGTCCTCTGCAAGGCAAGTGTCCTCTGCTAGACAAGTGTTCTCTGCAAGACAAGTGTCCTCTGCAAGACAAGTGTCCTTTGCAAGACAAGTGTTCTCTGCAAGACAAGTGTCCTCTGCAAGACAAGTGTCCTCTGCAACACAAGTGTCCTCTGCAAGACAAGTGTCCTCTGTAACACAAGTGTCTTCTGCAAGACAAGTGTCCTCTGTAACACAAGTGTCCTCTGTAACGCAAGTGTCCTCTGTTACACAAGTGTTCTCTGTAACACAAGTGTCCTCTGTAACACAAGTGTCCTCTGTAACACAAGTGTCCTCTGTAACACAAGTTCCCTCTTTAACACAAGTGTCCTCTGTAACACAAGTGTCCTCTGTAACACAAGTGTCCTCTGCAACACAAGTGTCTTCTGTAACACAAGTGTCCTCTGCAACACAAGTGTCCTCTGTAACACAAGTGTCCTCTGTAACACAAGTGTCCTCTGTAACACAAGTGTCCTCTGTAACACAAGTGTCCTCTGTAACACCAGTGTCCTCTGTAACACAAGTGTCCTCTGTAACACAAGTGTCCTCTGTTTCACAAGTGTCCTCTGTAACACAAGTGTCCTGTGCAACACAAGTGTCCTCTGCAACACAAGTGCCTTCTGTAACACAAGTGTCCTCTGCTGCAACACAAGTGTCCTCTGTAACACAAGTGTCCTCTGCAACACAAGTGTCCTCTGCAACACAAGTGTCCTCTGCAGCACAAGTGTCCTCTGTAACACAAGTGTCCTCTGCAACACAAGTATCCTCTGTAACACAAGTGTCCTCTGTAACACAAGTGTCCTCTGTAACACAAGTGTCCTCTGTAACACAAGTGTCATCTGTAACACAAGTGTCCTCTGTAACACAAGTGTCCTCTGTAACACAAGTGTCATCTGCAACAAAAGTGTCCTCTGTAACACAAGTGTCCTCTGTAGCACAAGTGTCCTCTGTAACACAAGTGTCCTCTGCAAGACAAGTGTCCTCTGTAACACAAGTGTCCTCTGCAACACAAGTGTCCTCTGCAACACAAGTGTCCTCTGTAACACAAGTGTCCTTTGTAACACAAGTGTCCTCAAAGATTTGTTAAGTTATACCATGAATTAAGGAAGGATCCTGGATTTCACCTTACGAAACAGGCAAAGCAAATTCCATAGTAATTATGGACAAGGTAGATTATACTGGCAAACTAACGTATTAGAACACTGAGAAAGTGACACCACCCACCCACCTATCCCACTTGTACTGTTATTACCACTACTTTTACTGGTTAGGTTCCCTGTATTTTCTTTCTCTTTTCCTTTTTGTTTCTTCAACTTTTCGTTTTGATTTTGTTCATAATTCTAGGTCTCACCCGATAGGCTTAAAATTTTTTTCAATGCCTGTATGAGAAATTATGTGGGCAAATTTTACAGTCAATGTTCCGAATTATTTCAGCCCGATAATTGTGAAGGAACTTTGGTACATCAAATAGTTTACACTTACTGATATCGATGCACCTCAGAGTCAAGTGTGACTTTAAGGTCACCAGGTCACAATAATATCCTTCTGTGGTGCCCACCATCTCAGGTCATCACGACTCATACGTCTGCATCTTGATTTATTACAACTTATAGATCTAAAAATTATCTGAACAATTTAAGCCACTAACACTGACACATCTGTAAACTGTATATTCAGTAATATTAATTACTTGAACTAAGTAATTGGCTTGGGATAATTTTATATAAATAAATAAATTACATTAAAAAGTATAAAGGAGATTTCCATATAACTCGCCAAATTAAGAGTTGGCTTCATATTCTAACGCCTCAAATTCGGTAGGCAATTTATATTGGCCAATATAAATTAACATACTTGTAGTGAGAATTAATACTTTGGTAGAAGTACATTACGTGTAGTGTAAACATCGTCAATTTCTGACTATACAGCTTCTGTTACACCGTAGTTGATTTCACTGGAATTCGACAGATTTCCCAGTTCCTTCAGAGAGCCAACACTACCTGTCACGACGGCTACCCGGGACTTACTCCAATCAGTTTTCCATTTTTTTTGACCTCTTCCCTTGGGTCAAATAGAGAGCCGAAACCAGCAGTCAACCTTCCACACCCGTGTCACCCATACTGCCCCTTGCCATCCACACAACCTTCCACACCCGTGTCACCACCACTGCCTGTTGCCATCCACACAACCTTCCACACCCGTGTCACCACCACTGCCTGTTGCCATCCACACAACCTTCCACCCCGTGTCACCACCACTGCCTGTTTGCCATCCACACAACCTTCCACACCCGTGTCACCACCACTGCCTGTTGCCATCCACACAACCTTCCACACCCGTGTCACTCACATGCCCCTCGTCATCTACACAACCTTCCACACCCGTGTCACCACCACTGCCTGTTGCCATCCACACAACCTTCCACACCCGTGTCACCACCACTGCCTGTTGCCATCCACACAACCTTCCACACCCGTGTCACTCACATGCCCCTCGCCATCTACACAACCTTCCACACCCGTGTCACCACCACTGCCTGTTGCCAACCACACAACCTTCCACACCCGTGTCACCACCACTGCCTGTTGCCATCCACACAACCTTCCACACCCGTGTCACCACCACTGCCTGTTGCCATCCACACAACCTTCCACACCCGTGTCACCACCACTGCCTGTTGCCATCCACACAACCTTCCACACCTGTGTCACTCACATGCCCCTCGCCATCTACACAACCTTCCACACCCGTGTCACCACCACTGCCTGTTGCCAACCACACAACCTTCCACACCCGTGTCACCACCACTGCCTGTTGCCATCTACACAACCTTCCACACCCATGTCACCACCACTGCCTGTTGCCATCTACACAACCTTCCACACCCGTGTCACCACCACTACCTCTTGCCATCTACACAACATTCCACACCTGTGTCACCACCCCTTCCTGTTGCCATCCACACAACTTTCCACACCCGTGTCACCCACACTGTCTCTTGCCATCTACACAACCTTCCACACCCATGTCACCACCACTGCCTGTTGCCATCTACACAACCTCCCACACCCATGCCACCACCACTGCCTGTTGCCATCCACACAACCTTCCACACCCGTGTCACCACTGCCTGTTGTCATCCACACAACCATCCACACCCGTGTCAGCCACACTGCCTCTTGCCATCCACACAAACTTCCTCACCCATGTCACTCACATTGCCTGTTGCCATCCACACAACCTTCCACACCCGTGTCACCACCATTGTTCCTTACCATCCACACAACCTTCCACACCCGTGTCACCACCACTGCCTCTTGCCATCCACACAACCTTCCAAACCCGTGTCACCCACACTGCCACTTGCCATCCACACAACCTTCCACACCCATGTCACCCAAAGTGCCTCTTGCCATCTACACAACCTTCCACACCCGTGTCACCACCACTGCCTGTTGTCATCCACACAACCATCCACACCCGTGTCAGCCACACTGCCTCTTGCCATCCACACAAACCTCCTCACCCATGTCACTCACACTGCCTGTTGCCATCCACACAACCTTCCACACCCGTGTCACCACCACTGTTCCTTACCATCCACACAACCTTCCACACCCGTGTCACCGCCACTGCCTCTTGCCATCCACACAACCTTCCACACCCATGTCACCCATAGTGCCTCTTGCCATCTACACAACCTTACACACCCGTGTCACCACCACTGCCTGTTGCCATCCACACCTATGTCACCACCACTGTCCCTTGCCATCCACACAACCTTCCACACCTGTCACCACCACTACCTGTTGCCATCCACACAACCTTCCACACCCGTGTCACCACCACTGTCCCTTGCCATCCCCATAACCTTCCACACCCTGGTCATCACCACTGCATCTTGCCATCCACACAACTTTCCTCCCCCACACAGTTGGAGTCTCACTCGCTTCCACACAAGTAGTTTGATAGTGTCGAAAAGCACGCCGATAACTCGGTTATCGGTGTTCTTTTCGGCGCCCGGTTATCGGCCTTTTGCTCGGTTATCAGCGGTTTTGGATGCGTCCATCCGCCGGCTGGGGCAGCTTGGGCTTCAGTTTGGCTTTTTCTCTTGGTGGGTGAGGAGGCTTCTGCTCATACATCCAAACATTTTACTTGTTTATCATTTTTTTAGTCATGAAGAATAGATTGTGTGTGATGTGGAAAGCTAATCATAAGGCATGGGTCACAAGGCAAATTTTCAAAGAGTGGGTTAATGATGTGTTTGGCCCAAGTGTGAAAAAATACCTCCTGGAAAAGAAATTGCCACTCAAGTGCCTCCTGGTACTGGACAATGCTCCTGCACATCCTCCAGACTTGGAAGACCAAGTGTTTAGGGACTTCAGTTTCATAAAAATGAAGTTCTTGTCTCCTAACACCTCTCCTCTTCTCCAGCCCATGGACCAGCAGGTAATTTCTAACTTCAAAAAACTCTCCACAAAAGCAGTGTTTCAAAAGTGCTTTGCAGTGACCGCGGACACTCAGTTGACCCTAAGAGAGTTCTGGAGGAATCACTTTACTATCTTCCATTGCATAAGCCTTATAGGTAAGGCTTGAGAGGGAGTGACTTCCAGGACCTTGAACTCTGCTTCGAGAAAACTGTGGCAAGATTGTGTCCAAGAGAGGGATTTTGAAGGGTGTGAGACTCACTGTGACCCTGACCCTGCCGACCCTGTGGATTCTATTTTGTCTTTGGGGAAGTTCCTGGGGTTGGAGGTGAGTGTTGAGGATGTGGAAGAGTTGCTGGAGGACCACAGGGAAGAGCTTACCACTGAAGAGCTGCAAGAGCTTCAACTTGAACAGCAACAGATTGCAGCTGAGGAACTTGCTTCAGAGGAGGAGGAAGAGGGAGTGATGGAGGTGCCTTCTTCAGAGATTAGAGGTGTGTGCAATGTGCACCAGGGTGCAAGCTTTTGTAGAGAAACACCACCCAGACAAAGCTGAAACAAGACATATCTGCAACATGTTTAGTGACAAAACCCTGTCCCACTTCATGGAAATCTTAAAGAGATGCCAGAAACAGAGCACTCTGGACAGTTATTTTGTGAGACAGGGGTCCAGTAATTCTCAAGCTGGTTCTAGTAGCATTAAAAAACAGAGAAGGGAAGTGACCACAGAGAAGGCATTACTACCTAAAGTCTTCATGGAGGGGGATTCCCTTTCCAAACACTAACTCCTCCCTCTTTCCTCCTCCCTATCTTCCAGAAGCCAGCATTAGCATTCAATAAAGGTATGTAACACTTACATAATTGTAAAAAAATTATTTTTTTGTGAATATTTTTGTTGGGAACGAATTAATTTTATTTCCATTAATTCTTATGGGAAATATTAATTCGGTTATCGGCCATTTCGGTTATCAGCCGACCTTCAGGAACGGATTATGGCCGATAACCAGGGGTCCACTTTACATTACATTATATTAACACTTCACGTACACATTACTAATTATAGGAAAAATTATAGCTAATTTTCCCCAGCCTGTGTACGGCAAATATAAATAATGGTTCAGAGAACCTACAAGTTGATGAATTAGGTATTTTTACAGAGGAAACGTGTCGCCAGTCCAGTATAAGGCCAAAATTATGGAACAATTGTTATACACACATTTAATGACCAAAGTTGTTGTACTCGCTCTCAGCATTCTGGAATGGCGCCAATACCTTCTAAAATCCTCAATGGCGTAGCTTCTAAGGTTCAAGAAAGCGCCTGTGAAGTCGACGACGGTGGAGAATAAAATTATATTGTGTAGGTGAAGATTTGCCCAATTTCTGTGTAAAATAGTGGGAAATATTCCCCTTATATCACGTTAAGCAAATTTAAGTTTACCTCTACTGAACGACTTCAGTATTTAATGGGAGATGAATTTCAGGGCCAGGAAAGAAGCCATTAAGTTTTGAATGTTTGTGAGCAAAGTTGTCAGTATAATAAAATTGGTAAAAAGAAAACTTGGAATCGTTGGAATTCATTCAATAACTAGAGAACGACTCACCTGATCGACTTCAAACTGTCAACACTGGTGTAGTTTCCTAAATGGAAGTTCTGATATTGGAGTCGTATAAGTTTCAGTGAGCCGGTTCCATGGAATAAATAGCGATATTCATTTATATTCAATAACTAAAGAATGCTTCTTCAGATCGGCTTCATATTATTATTAATGATACCCTGTAAGTTCAGTTTCAGCAAGTGCGAATTTAATTTACCAATTAAACTAATCATGTTGGTTTCTATGACATAAATGGATAACAATTATTCTGATCAAAAATAAATCACATTGTTTGACTTGATTAAGTTATCCAACCTGGAGGGAATTCCAGAGGTCAGCGCCCCGTGACCCGGTCCATGACCAGGCCTAGGTTAAATTTTTATATTGTTCATTTAATGAAAGTTTTTTAAGTACATGTATTTTAAGTACTTATTTTGGGCTGTGTCAGCTCTAATTTTCATTTTTAATGGAAAAAAACTGGAAAAACTGAAATACCTGTTTTATGTACGGCAGCGAGGACCAAATTCCTGGAACTCTTGATGTGTGTACGGCAGCGAAGACCATATTCCTGAAACATTTGACATGTGCACGGCAGCATGGACCATATTCCTGGAACACTTGACATATGTACGGCAGCGTGGACCATATTCCTGGAACACTTGGCATGTGTACGGCAGCGAGGACCATATTTCTGGAACACTTAACATGTGCACAGAAGCGAGGACCATATTCCTGGAACACTTGACATGAGTACGGCAGCGAGGACCATATTTCTGGAACACTTGACATGTGTACGGCAGCGAGGACCATATTCCTGGAACTCTTGACATATGGGCAGCGAGGACCATATTCCTGAAACACTTGACATGTGTACGGCAGCGAGGAACATATTCCTGGAACACTTGATATGTGCACGGCAGCGAGGATCATATTCCTGGAACACTTGACATGTGTACGGCAGCGAGGACCATATTCCTGGAACTCTTGACATGTGTACGGCAGCGAGGACCATATTCCTGAAACACTTGACATGTGTACGGCAGCGAGGACCATATTCCTGGAACACTTGACATGCGTACGGCAGCGAGGACCATATTCTTGAAACACTTGAAATGTGTACGGCTGCGAGGACCATATTCCTGGAACACTTGACATGTGTACGGCAGCGAGAGCAATATTCCTGGAACACTTGATATGTGTACGGCAGCGAGGACAATATTCATGGAACTCTTGACATGGGAACGCAGCGAGGACCATGTTTTTTGGAACACTTGACATGTGTACGGCAGCGAGAACAATATTCCTGGAACACTTGACATGTGTACGGCAGCGAGGACCATATTCCTGGAACTCTTGAGATGTAGGCAGCGAGGACCATACTCCTGAAACACTTGACATGTGGACGGCAGCGAGGACCATATTCCTGGAACACTTGACATGTGTACGGCAGCGAGGATCATATTACTGGAACACTTGACATGTGTACGGCAGCGAGGACCATATTCCTGGAATTCTTGACATGTGTAGGCGGCGAGGACCATATTTCGGGAACACTTGACATGTGAACGGCAGCGAGGACCATATTCCTGAAACACTTGACATGTGTACGGCAGCGAGGACTATATTCCTGAAACACTTGACATGTGTACGGCAGCGAGGACCACATTCCTGGAACACTTGACATGTGTACGTTAGCGAGAGCAATATTCCTGGAACACTTGACATGTGTACGGCAGCGAGGACCATATTCCTGGAACTCTTGACATGTGTAGGCAGCGAGGACCATATTTCTGGAACACTTGACATGTGTACGGCAGCGAGGACTATATTCCTGAAACACTTGACATGTGTACGGCAGCGAGGACCATATTCCTGGAACACTTGATATGTGCACGGCAGCGAGGACCATATTCCTGGAACACTTGACATGTGTACGGCAGCGAGAACAATATTTCTGGAACACTTGACATGTATAGGCAGCGAGGACCATATTCCTGGAACACTTGACATATGTACGGCAGCAAGGACCAAATTCCTGGAACATTTAACATGTGTACGGCAGCGTGGACCATATTCCTGCAACACTTGACATGTGTACGGCAGCGAGGATCAAATTCCTGGAACACTTGACATGTGTACGGCAGCGAGGACTATATTCCTGGAACACTTGACATGTGTACGGCAGCGACGACTATATTCCTGAAACACTTGACATGTGTACGGCAGCGAGGACCATATTCCTGGAACACTTGATATGTGCACGGCAGCGAGGACCATATTTCTATAACACTTGACATGTGTACGGCAGCGAGAACAATATTTCTGGAACACTTGACATGTAAAGGCAGCGAGGACCATATTCCTGGAACACTTGACATATGTACGGCAGCAAGGACCAAATTCCTGGAACATTTAACATGTGTACGGCAGCGTGGACCATATTCCTGCAACACTTGACATGTGTACGGCAGCGAGGATCAAATTCCTGGAACACTTGACATGTGTACGGCAGCGAGGACTATATTCCTGGAACACTTGACATGTTTACGGCAGCGAGAGCAATATTCCTGGAGCACTTGACATGTGTCCGGCAGCGAGGACCATATTCCTGGAACTCTTGACATGTGTAGGCAGCGAGGACCATATTTCTGGAACACTTGACATATGCTCGGCAGCGAGGACCATATTCCTGAAACACTTGACATGTATACGGCAGCGAGGACCATATTCCTGGAACACTTGATATGTGCAAGGCAGCGAGGACCATATTCCTATAACACTTGACATGTGTACGGCAGCGAGGACCACATTCTATGAACACTTAACATGCGTATGGCAGCGAGAACAATATTTCTGGAACACTTGACATGTGTAGGCAGCGAGGACCATATTCCTATAACACTTGACATGTGTACGGCAGCGAGGACCACATTCTATGAACACTTAACATGTGTATGGCAGCGAGAACAATATTTCTGGAACACATGACATGTGTAGGCAGCGAGGACCATATTCCTGAAACACTTGACATGTATACGGCAGCGAGGACCATATTCCTGGAACACTTGATATGTGCACGGCAGCGAGGACCATATTCCTATAACACTTGACATGTGTACGGCAGCGAGGACCACATTCTATGAACACTTAACATGTGTATGGCAGCGAGAACAATATTTCTGGAACACTTGACATGTGTAGGCAGCGAGGAACATATTCCTGGAACACTTGACATGTGTACGGCAGCGAGGACCATATTCCTGGAACACTTGATATGTGCACGGCAGCGAGGATCATATTCCTGGAACACCTGACATGTGTACGGCACCGAGGACCATATTCCTGGAACTCTTGACATGTGTAGGCAGCGTGGACCATATTTCTGGAACACTTGACATGTGTGCGGCAGCGAGGACCATATTCCTGAAACACTTGACATGTGTACGGCAGCGAGGACCATATTCCTGGAACACTTGACATGTTTACGGCAGCGAGGACCATATTCTTGAAACACTTGACATGTGTACGGCTGCGACAACCATATTCCTGGAACACTTGACATGTGTACGGCAGCTAGGACCATATTCTTGAAACACTTGACATGTGCACGGTTGCGAGGACCATATTCCTGGAACACTTGACATGTGTACAGAAGCGAGGACCATATTCCTGAAACACTTGACATGTGTACGGCAGCGAGGACTATATTCCTGAAACACTTGACATGTGTACGGCAGCGAGGACCACATTCCTGGAACACTTGACATGTGTACGTTAGCGAGAGCAATATTCCTGGAACACTTGACATGTGTACGGCAGCGAGGACCATATTCCTGGAACTCTTGACATGTGTAGGCAGCGAGGACCATATTTCTGGAACACTTGACATGTGTACGGCAGCGAGGACTATATTCCTGAAACACTTGACATGTGTACGGCAGCGAGGACCATATTCCTGGAACACTTGATATGTGCACGGCAGCGAGGACCATATTCCCGGAACACTTGACATGTGTACGCAGCGAGAACAATATTTCTGGAACACTTGACATGTATAGGCAGCGAGGACCATATTCCTGGAACACTTGACATATGTACGGCAGCAAGGACCAAATTCCTGGAACATTTAACATGTGTACGGCAGCGTGGACCATATTCCTGCAACACTTGACATGTGTACGGCAGCGAGGATCAAATTCCTGGAACACTTGACATGTTACGGCAGCGAGGACTAATATTCCTGGAACACTTGACATGTGTACGGCAGCGAGGACTATATTCCTGAAACACTTGACATGTGTACGGCAGCGAGGACCATATTCCTGGAACACTTGATATGTGCACGGCAGCGAGGACCATATTTCTATAACACTTGACATGTGTACGGCAGCGAGAACATTATTTTCTGTAACACTTGACATGTAAAGGCAGCGAGGACCATTTTTCCTGGAACACTTGACATATGTACGGCAGCAAGGACCAATTTCCTGGAACATTTAACATGTGTACAGCAGCGTGACCATATTCCTGCAACACTTGACATGTAACGGCAGCGAGGATCAAATTCCTGGAACACTTGACATGTGTACGGCAGCGAGGACTATATTCCTGGAACACTTGACATGTGTACGGAAGCGAGGACCATATTCCTGGAACACTTGACATGTTTACGGCAGCGAGAGCAATATTCCTGGAGCACTTGACATGTGTCCGGCAGCGAGGACCATATTCCTGGAGCTCTTGACATGTGTAGGCAGCGAGGACCATATTTCTGGAACACTTGACATATGCTCGGCAGCGAGGACCATATTCCTGAAACACTTGACATGTATACGGCAGCGAGGACCATATTCCTGGAACACTTGATATGTGCACGGCAGCGAGGACCATATTCCTATATCACTTGACATGTGTACGGCAGCGAGGACCACATTCTATGAACACTTAACATGTGTATGGCAGCGAGAACAATATTTCTGGAACACTTGACATGTGTAGGCAGCGAGGACCATATTCCTATAACACTTGACATGTGTACGGCAGCGAGGACCACATTCTATGAACACTTAACATGTGTATGGCAGCGAGAACAATATTTCTGGAACACTTGACATGTGTAGGCAGCGAGGACCATATTCCTGAAACACTTGACATGTATACGGCAGCGAGGACCATATTCATGGAACACTTGATATGTGCACGGCAGCGAGGACCATATTCCTATAACACATGACATGTGTACGGCAGCGAGGACCACATTCTATGAACACTTAACATGTGTATGGCAGCGAAACAAAATTTCTGGAAACACTTGACATGTGTAGCAGCGAGGAACATATTCCTGGAAACACTTGACATGTGTACGGCAGCGAGGACCATATTCCTGAACACTTGATATGTCACGGCAGCGAGGATCATATTCCTGGAACACCTGACATGTGTACGGCAGCGAGGACCATATTCCTGGAACTCTTGACATGTGTAGGCAGCGAGGACCATATTTCTGGAACACTTGACATGTGTGCGGCAGCGAGGACCATATTCCTGAAACACTTGACATGTGTACGGCAGCGAGGACCATATTCCTGGAACACTTGACATGTTTACGGCAGCGAGGACCATATTCTTGAAACACTTGACATGTGTACGGCTGCGACAACCATATTCCTGGAACACTTGACATGTGTACGGCAGCGAGGACCATATTCTTGAAACACTTGACATGTGTACGGCAGCGAGGACTATATTCCTGAAACACTTGACATGTGTACGGCAGCGAGGACTATATTCCTGAAACACTTGACATGTGTACGGCAGCGAGGACCACATTCCTGGAACACTTGACATGTGTACGTTAGCGAGAGCAATATTCCTGGAACACTTGACATGTGTACGGCAGCGAGGACCATATTCCTGGAACTCTTGACATGTGTAGGCAGCGAGGACCATATTTCTGGAACACTTGACATGTGTACGGCAGCGAGGACTATATTCCTGAAACACTTGACATGTGTACGGCAGCGAGGACCATATTCCTGGAACACTTGATATGTGCACGGCAGCGAGGACCATATTCCTGGAACACTTGACATGTGTACGGCAGCGAGAACAATATTTCTGGAACACTTGACATGTATAGGCAGCGAGGACCATATTCCTGGAACACTTGACATATGTACGGCAGCAAGGACCAAATTCCTGGAACATTTAACATGTGTACGGCAGCGTGGACCATATTCCTGCAACACTTGACATGTGTACGGCAGCGAGGATCAAATTCCTGGAACACTTGACATGTGTACGGCAGCGAGGACTATATTCCTGGAACACTTGACATGTGTACGGCAGCGAGGACTATATTCCTGAAACACTTGACATGTGTACGGCAGCGAGGACCATATTCCTGGAACACTTGATATGTGCACGGCAGCGAGGACCATATTTCTATAACACTTGACATGTGTACGGCAGCGAGAACAATATTTCTGGAACACTTGACATGTAAAGGCAGCGAGGACCATATTCCTGGAACACTTGACATATGTACGGCAGCAAGGACCAAATTCCTGGAACATTTAACATGTGTACAGCAGCGTGGACCATATTCCTGCAACACTTGACATGTGTACGGCAGCGAGGATCAAATTCCTGGAACACTTGACATGTGTACGGCAGCGAGGACTATATTCCTGGAACACTTGACATGTGTACGGAAGCGAGGACCATATTCCTGGAACACTTGACATGTTTACGGCAGCGAGAGCAATATTCCTGGAGCACTTGACATGTGTCCGGCAGCGAGGACCATATTCCTGGAGCTCTTGACATGTGTAGGCAGCGAGGACCATATTTCTGGAACACTTGACATATGCTCGGCAGCGAGGACCATATTCCTGAAACACTTGACATGTATACGGCAGCGAGGACCAAAATTCCTGGACACTTGATATGTGCACGGCAAACGAGGACCAAAATTCCTATAACACTTGACATGTGTACGGCAGCGAGGACCACATTCTATGAACACTTAACATTTTGTATGGCAGCGAGAACAATATTTCTGGAACACTTGACATGTGTAGGCAGCGAGGACCATATTCCTATAACACTTGACATGTGTACGGCAGCGAGGACCACATTCTATGAACACTTAACATGTGTATGGCAGCGAGAACAATATTTCTGGAACACTTGACATGTGTAGGCAGCGAGGACCATATTCCTGAAACACTTGACATGTATACGGCAGCGAGGACCATATTCCTGGAACACTTGATATGTGCACGGCAGCGAGGACCATATTCCTATAACACATGACATTGTACGGCAGCGAGGACCACATTCTATGAACACTTAACATGTGTATGGCAGCGAGAACAAATATTTCTGGAACACTTGACATGTGTAGGCAGCGAGGAAACATATCCTGGAACACTTGACATGTGTACGGCAGCGAGGACCATATTCCTGGAACACTTGATATGTGCACGGCAGCGAGGATCATATTCCTGGAACACCTGACATGTGTACGGCACCGAGGACCATATTCCTGGAACTCTTGACATGTGTAGGCAGCGAGGACCATATTTCTGGAACACTTGACATGTGTGCGGCAGCGAGGACCATATTCCTGAAACACTTGACATGTGTACGGCTGCGACAACCATATTCCTGGAACACTTGACATGTGTACGGCAGCGAGGACCATATTCTTGAAACACTTGACATGTGCACGGTTGCGAGGACCATATTCCTGGAACACTTGACATGTGTACGGAAGCGAGGACCATATTCCTGGAACACTTGACATTTGTACGGCAGCGAGAGCAATATTCGTGGAACACTTGAGATGTGTACGGCAGCGAGGTCCATATTCATGGGACTCTTGACATGGGGACGCAGCGAGGACCATATTTCTGGAACACTTGACATGTGAACGGCAGCGAGAACAATATTCCTGGAACACTTGACATGTGTACGGCAGCGAGGACCATATTCCTGGAACTCTTGAGATGTAGGCAGCGAGGACCATATTCCTGAAACACTTGACATGTGTACGGCAGCGAGGACCATATTCCTGGAACTCCTTGACATGTGTAGGCGGCGAGGACCAAAATTTCTGGAACACTTGACATTTGTACGGCAGCGAGGACCATATTCCTGGAACACTTGATATGTGCACGGCAGCGGGGATCATATTCCTGGAACACTTGACATGTGTATGGCAGGGACGACCATATTCCTGGAACACTTGACATGTATACGGCAGCGTGGACCATATTCCTGGAACACTTGATATGTGCACGGCAGCGGGGATCATATTCCTGGAACACTTGACATGTGTACGGCAGCGAGGACCATATTCCTGGAACACTTGACATGTGTATGGCAGCGAGGACCATATTCCTGGAACACTTGACATGTGTACGGCAGCGTGGACCATATTCCTGGAACACTAATCATGTTGGTTTCTATGACATGAATGGATAACAATTATTCTGATCAAAAATAAATCACATTGTTTGACTTGATTAAGTTATCCAACCTGGAGGGAATTCCAGAGGTCAGCGCCACGTGACCCGGTCCATGACCAGGCCTAGGTTAAATTTTTATATTGTTCATTTAATGAAAGTTTTTTAAGTGCATGTATTTTAAGTAGTTATTTTGGGCTGTGTCAGTTCTAATTTTCATTTTTAATGGAAAAAAACTGGAAAAACTGAAATATCTGTTTTATATACGGCAGCGAGGACCAAATTCCTGGAACTCTTGACATGTGCACGGCAGCGAGGACCATATTCCTGAAACACTTGACATGTGCACGGCAGCATGGACCATATTCCTGGAACACTTGACATATGTACGGCAGCGTGGACCATATTCCTGGAACACTTGACATGTGTACGGCAGCGAGGACCATATTTCTGGAACACTTAACATGTGCACAGAAGCGAGGACCATATTCCTGGAACACTTGACATGAGTACGGCAGCGAGGACCATATTCCTG
Organism: Cherax quadricarinatus; assembly: GCF_026875155.1. Taxonomy (NCBI): domain Eukaryota; kingdom Metazoa; phylum Arthropoda; class Malacostraca; order Decapoda; family Parastacidae; genus Cherax; species Cherax quadricarinatus. Next base: position 6,668,937 of record NC_069409.1, read on the forward strand.
GAACACTTGACATGTGTACGTCAGGGAGAACCATATTCCTGGAACACTTGTCATGTGAACGGCAGCGAGGACCATATTCCTGGAACTCTTGACATATAGGCAGCGAGGACCATATTCCTGAAACACTTGACATGTGTACGGCAGCGACGACCATATTTCTGGAACACTTGATATGTGCACGGCAGCGAAGATCATATTCCTGGAACACTTGACATGTGTACGTCAGCGAGGACCATATTCCTGAAACACTTGACATGTGTACGGCAGCGAGGACCATATTCCTGGAACACTTGACATGTGTACGGCAGCGAGGACCATATTCTTGAAACACTTGACATGTGTACGGCTGCGAGGACCATATTCCTGGAACACTTGACATGTGTACGGAAGCGAGGACCATATTCTTGGAACACTTGACATGTGTACGGCAGCGAGAGCAATATTCCTGGAACACTTGACATGTGTACGGCAGCGAGGACCATATTCATGGAACTCTTGACATGGGGACGCAGCGAGGACCATATTTCTGGAACAATTGACATGTGTACGGCAGCGAGAACAATATTCCTGGAACACTTGACATGTGTACGGAAGCGAGGACAATATTCCTGGAACTCTTGAGATGTAGGCAGCGAGGATCATATTCCTGAAACACTTGATATGTGTACGGCAGCGAGGACCATATTCCTGGAACACTTGATATGTGCACGGCAGCGAGGATCATATTCCTGGAACACTTGACATGTGTACGGCAGCGAGGACCATATTCCTGGAACTCTTGACATGTGTAGGCGGCGAGGACCATATTTCTGGAACACTTGACATGTGTACGGCGGCGAGGACATATATTCCTGACACACTTGACATGTGTACGGCAGCGAGGACCATATTCCTGAAACACTTGACATGTGTACGACAGCGAGAGCAATATTCCTGGAACACTTGACATGGGTACGGCAGCAAGGACCATATTCCTGGAACTCTTGACATGTGTAGGCAGCGAGGACCATATTTCTGGAACACTTGACATGTGTCCGGCAGCGAGGACTATATTCCTCAAACACTTTATATGTTTACGGCAGCGAGGACCATATTCCTGGAACACTTGATATGTGCGCGGCAGCGAGAACCATATTCCTATAACACTTGACATGTGTACGGCAGCGAGAATAATATTTCTGGAACACTTGACATGTGTAGGCAGCGAGGACCATATTCCTGGAACACTTGCCATATGTACGGCAGCAAGGACCAAATTCCTGGAACATTTGACATGTGTACGGCAGTATGGACCATATTCCTGGAACACTTGACATGTGTACGGCAGCGAGGATCAAATTCCTGGAACTCTTGACATGTGTAAGGCAGCGAGGACTATATTCCTGGATCACTTGACATGTGTACGGCAGCGTTGATCATTTTCCTGGAACATTTGGCATATGTACGGCAGCGTGGACCATATTCCTCGTACACATGACATGTGCATTGCAGCGAGAACAATATTCCTGGAACAATTGACATGTGTAGGCAGCGAGGACCATATTCCTGGAACACTTAACATGTGTACGGCAGCGTTGATCATATTCCTGGAACATTTGGCATATGTACGGCAGCGTTGACCATATTCCTGGAACACATGACATGTGCATTGCAGCGAGAACAATATTCCTGGAACAATTGACATGTGTAGGCAGCGAGGACCATATTCCTGGAACACTTGACATGTGTACGGCAGCGAGGACCATATTCCTGGAACACTTTACATGTGTACGGCAGCGTGGATCATATTTCTGGAACACTTGACATGTGTACGGCAGCGAGGAGCATATTCCTTGAACACTTGACATTTGTACTGCAGCGAGAGCAATATTCCTGGAACACTTGACATGTGTGCGGCAGCGAGGACCATATTCCTGGAACTATTACATGTGTAGGCAGCGAGGACCATATTTCTGGAACACTTGACATATGTACGGCAGCGAGGACCATGTTCCTGAAACACTTGATATGTGCACGGCAGCGAGGACCATATTCCTATAACACTTGACATGTGTACGGCAGCGAGGACCACATTCTATGAACACTTATAATTGTTTTACGGCACCCGAGAACAATATTTCTGGAACACTTGACATGTGTAGGCGCGAGGACCCTATTACTGGAACACTTGACATGTGTACGGCGCGAGGACCCTATTACTGGAACACTGACATGTGTATGGCAGCGTGGACCAAAATTCCTGGAAACACTTGACACGGGTAGGCAGCGGAAGACCATTTTTCTGGACACTTGACATGTGCATGGCACGTGGACCATATTTCTGGAACACTTAACATATGTTCGGCAGCGAGGACCATATTTTTGGAACACTTGGCGTGTGTACGGCAGCGTGGACCATATTCCTGGAACACTTGACATGTGTACGGCAGCGAGAACAATAATCCTGGAACCACTTGACATGTGTAGACAGCGATGACCATATTCCTGGAACACTTGATATGTGTACGGCACCGAGGAACATTTTCCTTTGAACACTTGACAGTGTACGGCAGCGGGGAAACCATATTCTGGAACACTTGACATGTGTACGGCAGTGAGGACCATATTCCGGAACATTTGACATGTGTACGGCAGCGAGGACCATATTCCTGGAACACTTGAATGTGTAATACCCTATAACATAGTAAAATTGTAAACCCAGGTTAATCATCACGACCAAAAACAAAAGCATCTGCCTCTTCCTATTGCTTGAAATATTTAATAATTAATGCATCTTATGAGCAGCATTTCTCACTTTTAGAAAGTATGTGCGGGGAAAAATCGTCAGTGAAATGTATTTTTCCCTAAACTTTGAATAGTTTATTTTTTACCAGTAATATATAAACAAAATCAATTTGTTTTCTTGGAGAATTTCAGGGGAATTTTAAATCTGATGCCACTATCCAAATAAGGTTTTCCTTTATTACTTCACAACTTCCTGTCTAAACTGGCTTCAAAAAATTAAGGTTAGGTTAGGTTAGGTAAGGTTCGTCAGGAAACAGGACAAATGTTTCCTGACGCGGGTCTTAGATGGTGACCCGCCTTTGGAGCTTTTGGTCATCTGAACGAGGCCTTCCGCTGGCTTACCGGTCCACCCCTTTAAATATTATGGTCATTTATAACCATTGTTATATTAAAAAAAAAAATTAAATCTATGTCAACTATAACCAGGTGAAGGTTCGTAGAATAATTGATTTATGCAGCTTATATCACTTCAGCATTATACAGACCACTTCTAAAATACGTATTCTATTCAAGATTGATGAACTGAACACTTCGACTCAATGTTGAGGGACTGATTACCTCATTCTCCTCCTGATCTTCAAGTTTCTCCTACTTATGGACTGATGAAGCCACTGTGTGGCGAAACGTTTCCTCAATAAAGATACCCAAGAGTTGCACATGTGTCTAATTTATCAACATGTCGGTTCTCTGAACCATTCATCTACAACAATGTAAGTAATGGAAGTGGTGGATATATACATGCTGTTATATACATATTAATACACAATACGAGTATGCATCTTCACATGAATATATACATGTTACATATATTCATAATTATTTATATATATATATATATATTTGCACACATATAAACAGTATTAGTATTACTAATACTAACAGTCTAACTAATCAGTGACTAAGTTTCTTTGAAATTGGTCTGTAGGATGGTCATAATACAAAGAGATGTAAAATAACCCTGAAAATTGAGATGTCTAGGATAAAGTGTCCCGTAGCTAGGTCGCTAGCGCACTCACCTTACACACTGAGGTCCGGAGTTCGAATCTCCTCCGGTACGGCTGGAAACATTAGGGATGTGTTTCCATAAGACACCTGCTGTCTCTTTCCCTGTTCATCTATCAGTTTAAAATTGGTACCTGGGTGTTAGTCGACTGGTGTGGGTCAACTTGCTGGAAGCTGAAGATTCAAATGAGTCAAAGTGATGTTAGGAAGCATTTCATTAGCCATAGAGTTGTCAGGAAGTGGAATAGTCTGGAAAGTGACGTAGTGGAGACAGGAGAAATTCATAGTTTTAAGATGAGGTATGATAAAGCTAATGGAGCAGGGAGAGAGTGAACCTAGTTGCGACCAATGAAGAGGCGGGGCGAGGAGCTATGAATCGGCCCCTGGTGTGCGTGTGTGTGTGTGTATGAGTACACACACACACACACACACACCCACACACACACACACACAGACTGAGGACAGAAGGTGGAGAACTCACAAGAAATGATCAGGAGGTATGTGAGGAGCTAAACAGGAGATTTAAGGAAGTTTTTACAGTAGAGAGAGGAAGGGCTCTGGGAAGACAGCACAGAAGGGAGCATCAAGAGGGAATATACCAACAAGTGTTGGATGGCATACGAACAACCGAGGAGGAGGTGCAGAAGCTGCTAAGTGACCTTGGTACCTCGATGGCGATAGGACCGGACATCTCCCCATGGGTCCTTAGAGAAGCAGAGATGCTGTGCGTGCCCCTAACCACAATCTTCAACACATCCCTTGAAACTGGGCAACTACCTGAGAAATGGAAGACAGCAAATGTAGTCCCCATATTTAAGAAAGGAAACAGAAATGAGGCACTAAACTACAGACCTGTGTTTCTGACATGTATTGTGTGTAAAGTCATGGAGAAGATTATCAGGAGGAGAGTGGTCGAACACCTGGAAAGGAACAAGATTATAAATGAAAACCAGCATGGGTTCATGGGAAGCAAATCTTGTATCACAAACCTCCTGGAGTTTTATGACAAGGTAACAGAAGTAAGACACGAGAGAGAGGGGCGGGTTGATTGCATTTCCCTAGACTGCAGGAAGGCTTTTGACACAGTTCCCCACAAGAGATTATTGCAGAAGCTGGAGGATCAGGCGCATAAAACAGGGAGGGCACTGCAATGAATCAGGGAATACCTGACAGGGAGGCAACAACGAGTCATGATACGTGAAGAGGTATCACAGTGGGCGCCTGTGACGAGCAGGGTCCCACAGGGGTCAGTTCTAGGACCAGTGCTATTTTTGATATATGCGAACGACATGATGGAAGGAATAGACTCTGAAGTGTCCCTATTCGCAGATGATGTGAAGCTGATGAGAAGAATTAAATCGGATGAGGATGAGGCAGGACTGCAAAGAGACCTGGACAGGTTGGATAAGTGGTCCAGAAACTGGCTTCTCGAATTCAACCCTGCCAAATGCAAAGTCATGAAGATTGGGGAGGGGCGAAGAAGACCGCAGACAGAGTATAAAGATAGGTGGACAAATTACTACAGACCTCACTCAGGGAGAAAGACCTTGGGGTGACCATAAACACCGAGCACGTCACCGGAGGCACACATCAACCAAATAACTGCTGCAGCTTACGGGCGCCTGGCAACCTGAGAATAGCGTTCCGATACCTTATTAAGGAATCGTTCAAGACACTGTACACTGTGTATGTTAGGCCCATACTGGAGTATGCAGCACAGTCTGGAACCCACACCTGGTCAGCACGTCAAGAAGTTAGAGAAAGTACAAAGGTTTGCAACAAGGCTAGTCCCAGAGCTCAGGGAAAATGTCGTACGGGGGAAAGGTTAAGGGAAATCGGACTGACGACACTGGAGGACAGAAGGGTCAGGGGAGACATGATAACGATCTACAAGATACTGCGGGGAATAGACAAGGTGGACAGAGATACAATGTTCCAGAGAGGGGACACAGAAACAAGGGGTCACAACTGGAAGCTGAAGACTCAGACGAGTCACAGGGACGCTAGGAAGTATTTCTTCAGTCATAGAGTTGTCAGGAAGTGGAATAGCCTAGCAAGTGAAGTAGTGGAGGCAAGAACCATACATAGTTTTAAGAAGAGGTATGATAAAGCTCAGGAAGTAGAGAGGGAGAGGACCTAGTAGCGATCAGTGAAGAGGCGGGGCCAGGAGCTTGGACTCGACCCCTGCAACCTCAACTAGGTGAGTACAACTAGGTGAGTACACAAACACACACACCAGGCTGCAAAATATTTTAGGTTAATTCCACAAATGTCGATAAAAATGTCTTTACCTGACTGACGCTAATTACCTCATCAATCAAGATCCACGCTAAATACCAACCATCCCATGTCTAGAGCTGTAGATATGATCTTAGTATACTCACCAAAACGTAGACTGATGTATCTGGGTGTATATCTTAGCGCATCCTTAATACCCGGTCCGGCTTTCAGACAAGACCGGTAATACCTGAGTGTCTACGGTAATTCCTAACACTGTACAGGTAATACTAATGTGCCTGGAGCAGTAATGTATAAAAAGTGGATTAACAGAGGTGTGGGCTGCTGAACTGGATCCTAAATTGAGGCTTACAATAATAAAACTTATTAGACTTTAGTAGAGATGGATGAAGGATTATTATCAGGTCTGATTGGAATGAATGAGCCGCTGAGTCCAGTTATTAATACTGGAATTATCGCATACCTTATTCCCAAGTGATTATACGTGGATGGTCTGCAAGGGGCGTTACGTGTGGCTGCCTGGATGCCCAGGATTTCTGTTCATATATATATATATATATATATATATATTATATATATATATATATATATATATATATATATATATATATATATATATATATATATAGATAAATAGCAATGAAATCACGAAACAAGTGATTTTAAATCATTTACCAAACTGCGGCAGGCCATGACTCGACCCTACGAACCTTGTACCGCCTCCAGAGACAGAACAATGCACGCATCACTTTACCACTATGCCACTGATCCTACAAGAACCAAGCACACAGCACGTAGCTATGTGTTCGCCACGAGTGTCCTCGGGCCAAGGCGAACACACAGCTACGTTATTTGGGAGATGACGTGTCAGAGGATGGATTTATGAAGGATGAGGTTAATCATAGAATTGATGAAGGAAAAAAGGTGAGTAGTGCATTGAGGTATATGTGGAGTCAAAAAACGTTATCTATGGAGGCAAAGAAGGGAATGTATGAAAGTATAGTCGTACCAACACTCTTATATGGGTGTGAAGCTTGGGTTGTAAATGCTGCAGCGAGGAGGCGGTTGGAGGCAGTGGAGATGTCCTGTCTAAGGGCAATGTGTGGTGTAAATATTATGCAGAAAATTCGGAGTGTGGAAATTAGGAGAAGGTGTGGAGTTAATAAAAGTATTAGTCAGAGGGCTGAAGAGGGGTTGTTGAGGTGGTTTGGTCATTTAGAGAGAATGGATCAAAGTAGAATGACATGGAGAGCATTTAAATCTGTAGGGGAAGGAAGGCGGGGTAGGGGTCGTCCTCGAGAAGGGTGGAGGGAGGGGGTAAAGGAGGTGTTGTGGGTGAGGGATTTGGACTTCCAGCAAGCGAGCGTGAGCGTGTTAGATAGGAGTGAATGGAGACAAATGGTATTTGGGGCCTGACGATATGTTGGAGTGTGAGCAGGGTAATATTTAGTGAATGGATTCAGGGAAACCGGTTATTTTATATTACCGGAATTGAGTCCTGGAAAAGGTAAGTACAATGCCTGCACTTTGAAGGAGGGGTTTGGAATATTGGCAGTTTGGAGAGATACATTGTGTATTTTTATATGTATATAGTTTTAAACTGTTGTATTCTGGGCACCTCTGCAAAAACAGTAATTATGTGTGAGTGAGGTGAAAGTGTTGAATGATGAAAGCATTTTCATTTTGGGGATTTTCTTTCTCTTTGTGTCACCCTGACTCGGTGGGAGACGGCCGACTTGTTGAATATATATATATATATATATATATATATATATATATATATATATATATATATATATATATATATATATATATATATATGCTGCTCCAGCACCAAACCCTAGTGCAGCACTCACTGGCTCACAGTCAAGCTGGGATGGCCCGATCACTGAAAAGGTGCATGGGAACGCGCCTCGACCCTAAGACCCTCCGTATTGCAGTGGCTCTGCGCCTTGCTGCCCCAATTCACACAGAATATACGTGTATTTGCGGCGAAGTGCAAGCCGACCAATATGGTCTACATGGTCTTAACTGTTCCAAAACCAAGGGCTGGCATGCAAGACACAATGAGGTCAGCATCATAAAGAGAACCCTTGCTACAGCTGGATGCCCAGCCGAGAGGGAGCCCCGATCACTAGCAGCCAGCAATACCCACAACCCAGCAAACCGCCCCGACGGGATCACCATCTATCCCTGGAAGAATGGCAAGCTCTTAGCATGGGACTACACCTGTGTGTCCACACTGGCTGACACCTATATCCATCGCAGTGTGGAGCGACAGGGAGGAGCTGCTGACCACAGAGAGGAGTACAAGATCAGCAAGTACAGGGACATAAGCCAATAGTATCAATTTGTCCCAGTGAGATCAGAGACCTTGGGATCATGGGGAAAAAATGCCACACGTTTCCTTAAAAAACTGGGCTCCAGACTCATCGACACCACCAGGGACCCAAGGGCAGCCACTTTCATGTTCCAGAGCCTCAGCATGGCCATCCAGAGGGGAAGTGCTTTCTGCATACTTGGCTCACGTCCGACTTCGGAGGAGCTGGAGGGAATCCATAATCTTTAACATATTGTACCATTGTATTCATGTTTGTGTTTTCTGCAAATGTATTCTGTCGATTAAAAAATTTTCCTATAGAATATAAAATATAGGGGGTGGTAGGAGAAGAAAATATTCAAACAGCTCCGGGGAGAACCTTGAGTTTTCCCTGAGGTACGTTTATTGTCTTCTCTGAGGATGAGGATCCCCAGTCCAGCTGTAGAGGTGGTACTTCCCTATATTTATTAAACATATATATATATATATATATATATATATATATATATATATATATATATATATATATATATATATATATATATATATATATTTTTTTTTTTTTATTTTTTTTATTATCACACTGGCCGATTCCCACCAAAGCAGGGTGGCCCGAAAAAGAAAAACTTTCACCATCATTCACTCCATCACTGTCTTGCCAGAAGGGTGCTTTACACTACAGTTTTTAAACTGCAACATTAACACCCCTCCTTCAGAGTGCAGGCACTGTACTTCCCATCTCCAGGACTCAAGTCCGGCCCGCCGGTTTCCCTGAACCCCTTCATAAATGTTACTTTGCTCACACTCCAACAGCACGTCAAGTATTAAAAGCCATTTGTCTCCATTCACTCCTATCAAACACGCTCATGCATACCTGCTGGAAGTCCAAGCCCCTCGCACACAAAACCTCCTTTACCCCCTCTCTCCAACCTTTCCTAGGCCGACCCCTACCCCGCCTTCCTTCCACTACAGACTGATACATTCTTGAAGTCATTCTGTTTCGCTCCATTCTCTCTACATGTCCGAACCACCTCAACAACCCTTCCTCAGCCCTCTGGACAACAGTTTTGGTAATCCCGCACCTCCTCCTAACTTCCAAACTACGAATTCTCTGCATTATATTCACACCACACATTGCCCTCAGACATGACATCTCCACTGCCTCCAGCCTTCTCCTCGCTGCAACATTCATCACCCATGTTTCACACCCATATAATATATATAATATAATATTAATATTATAATATTAATATATAGGGAAGTACCACCTCTACAGCTGGACTCTTGACCCTCATCCTCAGAGAAGACAATAAACGTACCTCAGGGAAAACTCAAGGTTCTCCCCGGAGCTGTTTGAATATTTTCTTCTCCTGCCACCCCCTATATTTTATATTCTATGTGAACATTTATTAATAAACAGAATACAATTACAGAAAACACAAACATGAATACAATGGTACAATGATTTAAAGATCATGAATTTCCTCCAGCTCCTCCGAAGCCAGAGGCGGGCCAAGTATGCAGCAAGCATTTCCAATCTGGATGGCCCACTGAGGCGCTGGAACATGAAAGTGGCTGCCCTTGTGTCCCTGGTGGTGTCGATGAGTCTGGAGCCCAATTCTTTAAGGAAACGTGTGGCATATTTTCCCATGATCCCAAGGTCTCTGATCCCACTGGGACAAATTGATTCTGTTGGCTTGTGTCCCTATACTTGCTGATCTTGTACTCCTCCCTGTGATCAGCAGCTCCTCCCTGTCGCCCGACACTTTGATGGATATAGGTGTTAGCCAGTGTGGACACACAGGTATAGTCCCATGTTAAGAGCCTGCCATTCTTCCAAGGATAGATGGTAATCCCGTCGGGGCAGTTTGCTGGGTTGTGGGTATTGTTGGCTGCTAGTGATTGGGGCTCCCTCTCGGCTGGGCATCCAGCTGTAGCAAGGGTTCTCTTAATGATGTCGTTGACCTCATTGTGTCTTGCATGCCAGCCCTTGGTTTTGGAACAGTTAAGACCATGTATACTGTATTGGTCTGCTTGCACTTCACTGCAAATAAACGTATATTCTGTGTGAATTGGGGCAGCAAGACGCAGAGCCACTGCAATACGGAGGGTCTCAGGGTCGAGTCACGTTCCCATTGCCGATATGGGAACGGTTTGGAGGAAGTCCCCGGAGTGATGTGCGCTCACAGCCTGGAGACGGGTAGTCTCCCTATCTGATGTTGCAGCCTTGAGCATGTTGATAAATTTTAAAAAAGAATTAGGCAAGCGAAGATTTCCCAAGTATTAAGATCCCAAGAAGTTGCAGTGTCTGACAGGTTTGTAGATGAATGGTTCAGAGAACCGACATGTTGATAAATTTATCAACATGTCGGTTCTCTGAACCATTCATCTACAAGCCTTGAGCATGTTGGCAAGCACCTTTTCAGCGATTGGGCCATCCCAGCTTGACTGTTTGTGAGCCAATGCTGCACTAGGGTTTGGTGCTGGAGCAGCAAGAGTCTCCAATTCGGTGATAGCACTTTCATATCTAGGGTCCTGTATTCCTGCTGAGTCACTGAGGTTATCAGGAAGAATTTGTCTTATCAACTCGTTTGATGCTATGGAAGAGGATAGGAAAGCTGGTAGAGGAATCTGGGAGGATCTGCGTACTCCCAGCCCCCCGAGCCTGACCGGAAGTGAGGCTTGCAACCACTGTCCTTCTTCAAGGGAAAGATTCAATACACTCTCTAGCATGGTCTTAAGGAGAGAATCATATTCCTTGAATTTCGGACTGCTGAAGGCTGGGGAGCATCTCAGAAAGTAGGTAAGTTTTGGGATTGACAGGCACCTGGTGAGTAGGTAGAAGGCCTCATGTGTGTCAATGTCTTTCATCCTGCTTTCCAGTGTCCAGAGGTCTGAGACTTTTTTTTCAAGGACCAGATGGATGGCATTGGACCCAAGAGGAGCACCAAGGAGAGTGCTATTGGCTGGATCAATAGCTCGTGCTCCTTGTAAAATTTCGCTAATATTCTGGATCATCTGTCTGTTGGTAGGAACTATTTCACATTTGGTGGGGTTTAAAGATAGACCCAGGCTTTCTCCCATGTTTTTAATTTTACTGATGTCCCCTGGGAGAGATTCTTTTGTGCCAGCTAGGGTACCATCATCCAAGAACCAGATATTGAGCTCACTGGAGAGTGCTTCTGTGACTTCCTTGATGACCAAACAGAATAGAAAGGGGGCGAGAGGGTCCCCCTGTTGCACGCCCTCACATGAGTCAATTTCATGGTTCCCAAACAATAGTTTGGAAGTCACACTATAACACGATTCTATGAAGGGATAGAGGGAAGGGAACTTTTTATAAACTGCTTGGAGAGCAGCACTGGTAAAAAAATGACAAGATGGGGTAGTAGGGGAAGTGGAATATTCATATATTCTTTGAAGCCTTTTTAACCATTTCTCCGAGGCTGTGGGTATGGTATGTGCATGATATGCGCATAGCATGTGTAGTGTATAGCGGTGTGTCGTTGATAGTGGGGGCTGTGCACAGAGCATAGTGGTGTACAGTAGCATGTGCACAGAGCATTGTGGTGTATAGTGACTTGTCCTGGGAGGGAGTGAGTGCCCTACTCTGCCTCATCACACATCTTCACTCCTCCCTTTCTTCCACCGCCCACCACAAGAACGGGAGACCCCTCTCCTCCCCCACCACCACCATGAACTACATGCGGTATGTGCCATTCGCCATTTTCCCTTCAGCCTGGGCTTACCACACAGTTTGAGGTATGGCAGATGATGAAGCCAGCCAGCCACAAAGCCAGGGAAACAATGCACCCAACAATGAAAGAAGAGGCACATGTCAGGTGTGTGGAGAGTTTCGGGCATGCAACAGGGATGACCGCATTCGTGCACACAATGGGTGTGCGGGATCACATATGCCCCCAGCAGAAAGCAGCCCACAGCCTCCACAGGCAGATGACAATTCCATTGGCAACCTCATCACTTGCGATAACCTTCTGTTGGCATTCAAATCCACTGCTAGCAGTACACTATCCCACACCCCTAAAGCGGCTCGCTCATATGCAGCAGGGAAATTCACAGACCTTCTTAAGCAGGTGAATGGAGGGTCCTCCAACTTAGAAGCCCGAGGCACCATCCAAGCATTGCACAACCTACTCTTGTTCGGCAATGTCTGTCTTGCAGTTCCTGAAAGACGAGGCAAACTGCTAACCACGTCAGTTATCAAGGCAGTGTGCAACTACCCAAGAACAGATAATTGTGTCCCTCTGCCCCATCATCGCAGGAATCAAAGAGGTAGACCCAAGAAAAGTCCCACTGAAAACGAGAAAATTTGTGCACAGGTTAGAAAAAAAATCGAAGAAGGTAACACAGTGGGAGCAATAAGAATAATTACAAGTGACGACACTGTAGCCCCCAAAGATGAGACCACGGCCCAAGCACTAAGAGACAAGCATCCAACCAGGAACACCATAGCCATCAACGACAACCCTGAGGAAGACCCCATCACTGAACAATTAATTTTGCCAGAATCGGAAGTCTATAAGGCGATCGTGTCATTTCCAGCAGGATCTGCAGGAGGTTACACTGGAATTCGACCTCAGCACCTCAAGGAGATGGTAAATCCAGTACTCGGTGAATCTGCATCAATTCTTCTCACCGAGTTAACAACTTTCGTCAACAATTGCCTGGCTGGGCGAATCCCAGAAGAAATTAAACCTTTCTTTTTTGGAGCCTCACTATGTGCTTTGAAGAAGAGGGATGGTGGAATCAGACCCATTGCGGTTGGTAACACTCATCGCCGTCTCGTTGCCAAAGCAGCAGTAAGAAACATTCGCCTAGAAGCTGCCACTTTACTCCAGCCACACCAACTGGGCTTTGGGGTCTCTCAAGGCAGTGAAGCCGCAGCTCATGCCACAAGGGCCTACATCAGGGACCTACCAGAAGACAAGGCCATAGTTAAACTTGATTTTAGAAATGTCTTTAATATGGTGAAGAGAGATGCTGTCTTGCCAGCTGTTCGGGATCGGTTCCCCAGTCTTTTACCCTTCATTTCAGCCGGCTACAGCAAACCCTCAATTCTTTTGTTTGGAGAACATGAAATTCAATCATCAGAGGGTGTTCAGCAGGGTGACCCACTCGCTCTATGACTCTTCTGCTTGGCAGCAAGAGAACTAACTTCCAGCCTATGCAGTGAGCTCAATAACTGGTACCTGGATGACGGCACTCTGGCAGGCACTGAAGAGTCCCTGGTGGGGGACTTACAACTGGTGAAAACACAGGGAGAAGACTTGGGACTCATCCTCAATCCCTCCAAATGTGAAATCATCACAGCGAACCAGGAAATAATCACTGCTGTGCGAAGAATCCTCCCGGAAGTCTCTACTACCACTCCGTCCAACAGTACCCTCTTGGGAGCACCGCTGGGTCGCCAGGCCATCGACACTGTCCTCAGGGACAAATTGAATGACCTGATGAGAATGGAGGAGAGAATAAGCGGTTTTGACGCTCATGATGCTCTGTATCTCCTCACAAGGTGTCTTACTATGCCAAAACTCACTTACTTCCTGAGGTGTGCACCCTCTTTTAACAACCCAACACTCGATAAATATGACGCACACCTGAGATCAACTTTTAAGAAGGCACTGAACCTGTCACTAGAGGATGAACAATGGGATCAGGCAACCCTCCCAGTGCGACTGGGAGGTATAGGGGTGCGTAAAGCAACGCATGTTGCTTTACCTGCTTTTCTGTCTTCGTGTTTGGTTTCCAGTGCATTAGTTAAGAAGATAGTTCCCGAACGCTTGAGAGACATGGTAGGAGCTCAAGACCCCAGGTTTACTGAAGCAGCAATTAGGTGGGACACCCTTACAGACTCCTCCAGTAGACCAGCTCCTCCCAAAGAGCACAAACAGTCCCACTGGGACAAACCGATCACGGAAAAAATCGCCAACACAATGCACTTTAATGCTTCAGGAAAGGACAAAGCTCGTCTCGTGGCAGTGAAGGCACCACACTCAGGAGATTTCTTGTTAGCTGTTCCCAATTCCTCCTTGGGCACCCGTCTCGACCCACAGGCCTTTCGGATTGGTGTTGCTCTTCGCCTAGCCACCCCCATTCTCACCGATCATAGGTGTATTTGCGGCAGGGCGACAGCTGATCAACTCGGACTTCATGGTCTCGTGTGTCACAGAAGAAGGGAAGTATGCCGGACATGAGGAGGTCAATGACATCATAAAGAGAAGCCTCGCCACAGCCCGTTGCCCAGCTCAACGGGAACCCCAAGTACAGAGGTCTGATGAAAGTCAAAAGCGTTCTGATGGAGCCACTATGCTACCCTGGAAGGATGGAAAACAGATTGCCTGGGACTACACCTGTGCAGCCACATTGGCAGACACCTACTGGCCATACTCCGTAGTGGAAGGGGGTGGAGCTGCCAGCCACAGGGAAACCCAGAAGATCCGAAAATATGAAGACCTTCCCCCTTGCTATAACTTCATTCCAATAGGGTCGGAGACCCTTGGAGCATGGGGCAAGTGTGCTCTAAAGTTCCTAAAAGAGCTTGGTGAAAAGCTCATCATAGAAACCAAGGGCGACCAGCTTCCTCTTTCAGAGAGTCAGTGTTGCGATCCAGAGAGGAAATGCCTGCAGCATTCTGGGTACGCGGCCCACCGCAGGGGAGCTGGACGAAGTATTCGAGATGTAGCTCTGAGTTACCTATGTGTTTTACTTTCTGTTGTATTTTTGTGAATGTTTGGCCAATGTATTTTGTCTTTAAATAAAACATACTTGATATATATATATATATATATATATATTATATATAATATATATATATATATATATTTTATATATATATATATATATATTTATATATATATATATAATATAAATATATATGCATATATATATATATATATATATATATATATATATATATATATATATAATATAAATATATATGCATATATTATATATATATATATATATATATAATATATATATATATATATATATATATATATTATATATATATATTTTAAATATATATGCATATATATATATATATATATATATATATATATATATATTATATAAAATTATATATATATATATTTTATATATATATATATATATATATATATATATATATATATTTTATATAGAATGGGTCCACCTCTGGTGTAAATTGTGGGACCCATAGCCTCGGAAAAGTGCATAAAAAGGCTTCAAGGAAGAATATTTGGATTTCTTCCTGAAGCCGTTTGAATATTCCACTTCCCTACCACCCCATCTTTTAGTATATATTTTTTTTACCAATAGGAATATTTTATTACATAATATGGTACAGAAGATTTAAGAGATACATTGTTGATATAAAGGTGGCATATAAGGTACATGTTGTTACGTGTGTATCACCAATTATAAGGCGAAAATCTCATCCAGCTCCTCAGAGCTGGGCGTGTTCCCAAAATTTCAGCAGGCATTACCCCTTTTAACAGCCGCACTGAGCCGCTGGAACAGAAAACTAGCTGCCCTGGGATCCCCAGTTACCCTGATGAGTCTTTTTCCAGCTCGTTAAGGAATTTAGATGTTTCTCTTTCCCCATGAGCCAAGGGTCTCTGAGCCTATGGGAACAAACATATAATGATGGCAAGTTCTCCATATTTTCTAGACTTTTGGGACTCCCTGAAGCTGGCAGCTGCCCCCCCTTCCTCCCTGGTGTATTGGAGATAGGTATCAGCCAAGGTAGATGCACATGTATAGTCCCACACCACCTGCTTTTCCCCTCTGTCCAGGCTTGAAGGGTGATACCATCTGGACGCTTCTGGCCGCCATCAGATCTGCAAAGTTGGGGTGGCTCCCTTACTGCTGGGCATCCAGCTGTTGTGAGGCTCCTCTTGATAATGTTATTAACCTCCTCATGTCTTGCAATCTTTCCCTCGGATTTATGGCACACAAGACCATGGTACCCGAATCGGTCTGCTGCTTCACTGCCACAAATACACCCGTGTTCGGCGAGAATAGGGGCGGCAAGTCGAAGGGCAACACCGATGCGGATGGTCTGTGGGTCGATGCGTGTGCCAAGGCTGGAGTTGGGAACAGCCAACAGAAAGTCACCAGCATGAGGGGCTCTCACTGCCAGAAGGCGGGCTCTATCCCTTTCCCCGACACACTCTGAAGCATTGTTGAGGCTATATTTTCCACTATTGGACCATCCCAGTGCGATTGTTTGTAGTTGTTGTGGGGAGCAGGTCTGGTTTCTGAGCCCGTTAGATTATCCCAGATCATTGCTCCGTCAATGAATTTTTGGTCCTGGACTCCAATCTTATCCCTAAGATGTTCAGGGAGAATCGCTGCTACAAGCTCTCTGGATGCAATACACGAGGACAGAAAAGCAGGTAACGCAATCTGTGATGACTTGCGGACACCAATGCCTCCTAGTCTGACTGGAAGTGTAGCTTGGTTCCACTGCCCGTCTTCTAGAGTAAGGTTAAGTACTTTCGTAAAATCTGCCTCAGAATACTGTCATATTCGTGCAGTATAGGGTTATCATATGAAGGTGCACATCTTAGGAAATATGTCAACCTGGGCAGACTCAAGCACTTTGTGAGAAGGTACAAGCATCGTGGGTGTCCAGATTGCCTATTCGTTGTTCCATTCTCCTTAACTCTTCCAATTTCTTCCTGAGAATTGTGTCAATGGCATTGCTTCCCAGAGGTGCTCCTAGCAAGACACTATTTGTGGGGGCAATGACTGCTGCTCCTGGTAGTTTTGATCTCACTGCATTTATCACTTGTTGACTTACTGAGATGATTTCACATTTGGATGGATTCAGGATGAGACCCATTTCCTGTCCCCGTGTCATTACCTGTGTAAGGTCATGTAGGAGGACTCCTTTGTACCTGCTAGTGTGCCATCATCTAGGAACCAGATGTTTAGCTCGCTGGTCAGTCTGACTGTGATTTCCCTAACTGCTATACAGAAGAGAAATGGTGCAAGAGGATCTCCTTGTTGGACACCCTCCGATGATGTGATTTCATGCTTTCCAAAGAGAAGCATTGATTCCTTGCTATACCCAGCTGAAACAAAGGGGAAGAGACCAGGGAAATGTTCTTGTACTGCTGTTAATACCACGTCTCTTTTCAGGAGATTGAACGCATTCTTGAAATCTAATTTTACCACTGCATTGTCCTCAGGCAGGTTGTTGATATACGCCCTTGTTGCATGAACCGCTGCTTCACTTCCTTGAGAGACCCAAAGCCAAGCTGGTTTGGTTGAAGCATCATGGCTGCCTGTGCACGAATACTTCGGACAGCAGCTTTGGATACGAGGCGGTGTAACGTGTTCCTACTGCAATTGGCCGAATTCCTCCATCCTTCTTCTTAAGTGCACAAAGTGTTGCACCAAAAAAGAAAGGTCTAATTTCATCAGGAATCAGACCAGCCAAGGAATTGTTGACGAACCTTGTGATCTCTGAAAGCAGTGTCTCTGCAACTTCCCCAATAACTGGATTAACCATTTCCTTTAAATGCTGTGGCCTTATTCCAGTGTAACCCCCAGCAGAGCCAGATGGGAGCGACATTATTGCTTTGTAAATGTCTGAGTCTTCCACAATCAATGGTTCCATAGTGGGGACAGAGGTGTTGGAACTGTTGGTGCCACTGGTTTCCCTGGCAGGGTGCTTTCCTCTAAGTGCTTCAGCCGTGTCAGCATCCCTGGGAGCAACTGTATCTTCACTGGTAATAATTCTGATTGCCCCCACTGTGTTGCCCTCTCCAATTTTCTTGCTCACTTGGACTCTGACTTTTTCACTGTCAGTAGAGTGAGTGGGGGTTCTGCCTCTCCCTTTTTTGTGTTGACGGGGAAGGCGAATGAGGTTATCAACTCTAGGAAAATCTCTTAAGGATTTAATTATCATTGAGGCTAGCCTCTTTCCCCTTCTTTCCGGCACAGCTAAACAGACATTGCCAAAAAGTAGCAAGTTGTGCCATGCCTTGATGGTTGGTGGAGCATTTAAGATAGTGGAAGCATCGTTTACTTTTTTCAGGAGGTCTGTAAGTTTCCCAGCTGCGTGTGGACGGGTTGCTTTGGGAATATGTGTGAGTGTCCTCGTACCTGTTGCTTTAATTGCTTCCAAGAGATTGTCTGATGAGATGAAATCTATTGGAGTGGGTTCAGGTGCCTGAGATGGCTCTGGATCATCACTTTCCACAGGAGGACATCCTGAACCAGGGCAACTACCGTGTTTGCGGAGGAAACCATTAGAGTTGAGACAACGAAGCTGTAAGCATGACCGACACTTGCCTCTCTAGTATTGCCAGCCGTGCCATTTCCTGGCTGCTTGCTTCCTCCGGTTGGCATCCACTGCTAGACTATAGGAGTGGAATATGCATGCTGGGTGGCCTGGTGGCCTGGTGGAGTTTGAGGGGCTGGGAGGGGAAGGGGAAAACTTCCCCTGGGAATTAGGTGGGGGAGGCGCAGGTTGTTGAGTGGGGTTATCCCGGGGAGTACAATACACATGGACTTGCACACTATATATTGTTCACACTGTCTTACAATACACATAACTTTGTTTCCCATGTACACTATGGACAATGTGGGTATGGGCACTGCTGAACCAATGTGTTCACTCACCATCTAGTTACACATCCAACCTCTTCCACCCACCCCCGTGACGTGGGGGTGGATGCACTGACTGGTCACTCCCTCGTTAACATTAATTTCACATTGTTTTTCCATAACATATGCCTGTAAATAGTCCATGCATCGACACGATCATTTCCAAGTTAACTGGAAGCATGGTGCTGGGTATAGATGTTTTTATAAGAGCTTTTCGAGGTCTGTATGTACGATAATCTTGGCCGGTACTCATACACAGTGTAGGACTTAATTTTTAATGAGTTCTTGCTAATTGACCAGTTTTACATATTCGGCACGACATATATATATATATATATATATATATATATATATATATATATATATATATATATATATACACACACAAACACTGATCTCTGGCTGAAGGAGACTCGAACCTACGAACCTTAGGACAAGGTACGCAGTGCTTTACCAATCTACCAACACTGGACAATACCTTGGCGTGTAGCTTACGCTACACGTTTGATCCAAGGCAGCCAGCTTTCAGGGAGAAGGCTTACAGCTTTTCATCTTATCCCCTGCATGCATCAGCCTTACTAGAGATTTTAACAATGCAAGGAAATCTCTAGTAAGGCTGATGCATGCAGGGGATGAGATGAAAAGCTGTAAGCCTTCTCCCTGAAAGCTGGCTGCCTTGGATCAAACGTGTAGATCAAGCTACACGCCAAGGTATTGTCCAGTGTGGGTAGATTGGTAAAGCACTGCGTACCTTGTCCTAAGGTTAGTAGGTTCGAGTCTCCTTCAGCCAGAGATCAGTGTTTGTGTATATTTCGCATGCTCTCGCGAATTCCTTGTATATATATATATATATTATATATATATATATATATATATATATATTATGCACTAATCAGGTGATATCACTATTTGTTCACAGTGGTTCGGAATATACACATATGTAATCACATTATAATGATAATAAGTCACATTGCTACAATTTTATTAAGCTATCGTAAGTTAAATCATGTAATACCTATGTACACTCTGAACCATTATATTATTATTATTATTATTATTATTATATTATTATTATTATTTTTTCATAAGTATCCCCGATAAAGTGGTGTTCAGTGTATCGAATGCCTTTTGCAAGTAGTGTCACCACACGTATATAAGATTCCCTGACAACATTTGAGTTCTCAGGTAGTTCATCAGATTAATTATTAATATGTCGGTCGAGTAAGATCTCCTGAAACCTGATTTGTTAACTATGGAGAATGTTTTTGTCATTGCTATACTTATACTCTCGACAATACACCGTTTTCTCTAGCTTTTTAGATATTATACTGAGTGTACTAACAGGCTTATAGTTCCCGATGGCTGACCTACGAGTTTTTCTCGAAGATATAAGAGTAACTCTGGCCTCTGGCCACAGTACATGAATAATGCTGATGAGATGAGACAAGCGTGTATTGGAAGAAACTGCCAACAAGAACTTACATCAGTCAGCAAAAGAAAGGTGCATTGGGATTCAAGACAACAAAGGATCGCTGTTTACCATTCCAAGACTCCTTGTGCTTTAAGAGGTGTAGATAAAACCACATTACCAGTTATATGGATAACCAGAGCCAGGTCCTATTAAGAGAGATGATGTCAGTTCAACTGCCGGCCAAGGAGCGAGGGCGAGGCAGACGCCCATGGCTGGAGTTCAATGGCTTGGATTGGTGGGTGTTTCCAGCCCGGAAGTCGTGCCATGGGAAAGTAAGAATTATAAAATTTAAGGCAGCCTGATTATATTACTCAAGGTAATTGAATCAAGAGCCCTTTAACGGCACGAAAGACCCTTCAGTGGGGCTACAAAGGTTACAGCAACATTAACGGCACGAAAGACCCTTCAGTGGGGCTACAAAGGTTACAGCAACAGTAAGAAAACTTAACAAGGGTTCCAAATTATTATTATTTTTATACTGTTATATTTAAGAAGTGCTAAACCTGTACAGATAATATAGGACTTGGGAGAAAGGTAGGTAATCAGGTTGGATCCTTGGAAAGGAAGGGTAGCTACAACTCCTTGGATCAAGAGATCTTCACCAACTAAATCATTCATTGCAATACAACACATGTTTTGGATTGGAAGTGAAATCAAATTAAAAATTAATTCAAACATTTTATTAACATACAGTGCATAATATTTATATACAAGTGAAACAAATATATAAAATTTTATATATATATATATATATATATATATATATATATATATATATATATATATATATATATATATATATATATATATATATATATATATATATATATATATATTATATATATATAATATATATATATATATATATATATATATATATATATATATTATTGTGACCACGAACGAGTGGTATTGATTAATAACAACACTGTACTTGCCAAGGACTCGAATCCATGCTGCTTTGTCCTTGGGTAGCGAGTACAACATTCAGTTCTGCTGGATGCGCTACCCTTAAGGATCGTATGGTCCAGTGGATTACGGCATCATGTGTTTTCGCCCACCATGAGGAAAGCCGAAGCAGCATGGATTCGAGTCCTTGGCTAGTGCAGTGTTGAAGGTCCTCAGTACAGTTCTAGAGGTGGTATATATCTCTCTCTCTCTCTATATATATATATATATATATATATATGCAAAGCAAACCACTAAGTGATAGAAGTTGTAAATCAAGGTCTTTCACTACTATGTCGTCAGGAGTAATGCAGAGGGGAAATTGTTAAGTGGAATTGCAAGATCTCAGAGGTTGGTTGTAGTGAGTTCCATATCTTATCACAAAAGAAAGGGTCGCTGTTTCACACAGACTCACTCTGGCGCAGCCTCTAACTGGGCAATAACAGTTATTAGCAATCACAAGATATAAAGAGGAAAACACGATGAGAAAGGTTGAAAGCCGTAGAAGACGACTATCAGTACATATAATATAATGCCGTGTAACAACGCAAGTACCACAAGACTAGAAGACTTCCAGTGAGCATTAAAGTTGGTTCAGTACTTGTCGAGAGGGAGTTCTTGTCCTTCAGCATTCCCAGTTCTCGGAAAATATTACTTTATTGTTCATTAGAACTTTCGCAACTATAGTTCTGTGGATTACAGTAATATGACTCACGAAATCGTAATGGCACGATTACAAACAAACCATACCACGGGCGGGGATAGAACCCGCGATCAGAGAGTCTCAAAACTCCAGCCCGTCGCGTTAGCCACTGGACCAGCTAGCCACAATAAGATTCATCTAACTAGGTATATTTCTACACCATAGGAAGGTTAGCATAGGCACCACTGTGACCACAAATGCAAGTTTTTACAGACGAATCTCCAGCTAGCGTGGCCGTGACGAACTCTAGCTCAAGTCCCGTCAAAGCCGTTAACGTGACGGTCTGGAGTTTTGAGACTCTCTGATCGCTGGTTCTATCCCCGCCCGTGGTATGGTTTGTTTGCAATCGTGTCATTTACGATTTCGTGAGTCATGTTAACGGCTTTGAGGGGACTTGAGCTAAAGTTCGTCACGGCCACGCTAGCTGGAGATTCGTCTGTAAAAACTTGTATTTGTGGTCACAGAGGTGCCTATGCTAACCTTCCTATTACCTGGAGTTTACCTGGAGAGAGTTCCGGGGGTCAACGCCCCCGCGGCCCGGTCTGTCTATGGTGTAGAAATATACCTAGTTGGACGAATCTTACTGTGGCTAGGTGGTCCAGTGGCTAACGCGACGGTCTGGAGTTTTGAGACTCTCTGATCGCGGGTTCTATCCCCGCCCGTGGTATGATTACAGTAATAGTGTCAAATAGTGATTTCTCGGTTTCAAGACTTTTTTAAACTTTAATGAATAGCAAAAAGAAAATCCATGAGGGCAAATAATTTGTAAAGATAATTATTAACTTAAAATTTATAGATAAACATTGATATCAATACAAGAGTAAAAAAATGTGATCCAATATTACATTGGTATATAAGGTCCTGTTTCCGTCGTAAAGTTAGCGTGGAATTTTATAACTCCAAAAAACAATACATTATAATATTTGGTGCCTGGGACAGTTGTGCTCAACGATCCACATGAATAGAGAGAACGATACACAAATAACCCGCACATAAAAGAGAGAAGCATATGACGACGTTTCGGTCCGACTTGGACCATTGACAAAGTGCGGGTTATTTGTGTATCGTTCCAGTCACGGTATTGTGCCTTTTCTGTTATTTATAGAGAGAACATCTGATTTTTAGCCTAAAAACACCTGACCACTAACCAAGAAAGGTTTAGACCCAGGTGTGTGAGGTAGTGTCTGATACACAGGTGTGTGAGGTAGTGTCTGATACACAGGTGTGTGAGGTAGTGTCTGATACACAGGTGTGTGAGGTAGTGTCTGATACACAGGTGTGTGAGCTAGTGTCTGATACACAGGTGTGTGAGGTAGTGTCTGATACACAGGTGTGTGAGGTAGTGTCTGATACACAGGTGTGTGAGCTAGTGTCTGATACACAGGTGTGTGAGGTAGTGTCTGATACACAGGTGTGTGAGGTAGTGTCTGATACACAGGTGTGTGAGGTAGTGTCTGATACACAGGTGTGTGAGCTAGTGTCTGATACACAGGTGTGTGAGGTAGTGTCTGATACACAGGTGTGTGAGGTAGTGTCTGATACACAGGCGTGTGAGCTAGTGTCTGATACACAGGTGTGTGAGCTAGTGTCTGATACACAGATGTGTGAGCTAGTGTCTGATACACAGATGTGTGAGCTAGTGTCTCGTTATTATTATTATCAGAAATAAATGCTAAACCGCCAGGGTCATAGAGCTGCAGGGTAGAGGTGGGAAGGTCGGTGAAGAGTAATCAAAGGTTCTGTAATAAATCTGTTGTTGACAAAAAGTCGAAGAAGGAGTCTGTGTCAAAGGTGGGGCCGTCAGCAGGGAGGTTGATAAAATAAGGGCATTAGAGAGCTGAAGGTAAATTCTACGTGCTTGTTGATGAACTGGACTGTTCAATAGAATATGACAAACTGAAACTGGAACCTGACAGTTTGCACAGAGTGAAACTGGATGCCTCTCCATAAGATGCCGATGAGTGAGATGTTTATCCAAGATTCGAAGATGGGAAAGCGTATTCTCCCAATCACGGCATCGATGATAAGAAGAAGACCAGGATCCTAAACTCGGTTTGGTAGAGCGCAATTTGTTTTGAATCATGTCAGAACAACATTGTTGTCACAAGTTGTGAAGGTGACTAGGGATTACAGCAAAATAATCTAAGAATGGAATACCCCTATATGAAACTGGAAGGTCATGTACCGCTGACCGCACAGCAGCCTGCATGTTTGTTGCCGCTAGAAATGCGGCAGAGCCAAAGTTGTATATGAAGAACTAGCGAGAAGGCGAATTAAATTTTTTGATGGCTTGCAAAGCACTAAAGGAGTCCGAGACTACCACAAACGATGAAGTAGGCCTGGATGCAATACGGATAATCGCTTTGAGAAATGCATACAGTTCATCTGTGAAAATGCTAGCTGAGGCTAATAAATGACTTCGTAGAACACTGTCCGGGTACACTGTTGTAAACCCGACATCATCAGAGGATTTAGAACAATCAGTGTAACCTGCAATGGCCCGAGAAAGACCGGAAGTGGTTAAGAAAAAGGGAGCGAGAAGCCACTGTAGATATTTCAACTTTCGCTCACAGCAGTGGGGAAGAACTGACACGAACTGTCGGAACCTCCCAGGATGGGATGGAGGGAAAAGTTAGATGGAAGATGTACATATAAAGCGAGCAACTGAAAAGAAGTCAAGAGCCAATGAAGACGAAGGGAAAAGGGACGGAGTAAACAGGGGCGGCGAACATAATAAAGGACCTCTACCAACGTCCGTTACTATCATGTATGTAGAAGGATCGTGAAGATCATAAGAGTGGACAAAACATAGGAGGCAATGAGCATCACAGTGATCGTTCAAGGATGGAACATACAGGCTTTCGACAGGGGAGGAGCGAAAAGCACCTAGACAAACGAAATCCCTGATGATAGACGGGATCAAATTTAGAAAGAGTTGCGGGAGAGTCCGTAGAATATATCTGGTCGCCATAGTCTAGTATTTATAAAATTAGGACTGAATGCAATCGAAGATTTCGACGATCATGCCCCTACGAAAGATGAGCTAGGGTTTTAAGGAGGTTCGGCCGGCTATGGCAAGTTCCTTTCAGGGAGGTAATGTGAGGTTTCCAGGACAACCGGCGATCAAACAGAAGGCCGAAAAATCTGACCGTATTACGTTCAGTGATAAGGGAGCCATACAAGTACAATGGGGTATCAAAGACAACAGTAATTTTGTGAGCTTTAGCACCAGAAAATTTAATGACATTACAATGGATGCAAAAAAAATTATAGTCTAATCTAAGACATATTCACACACGCCCTCACATAATTCATGCAAACATTATGGTAGAGCTTCGAAGAACTGTGAACAGCTATAAACATTGTTCTGCTGCTTACAACACCTCATCTCTTGTAGGTCACATCAGTGATTGTTACTCTGCAACATGAAACATTAGTTGATCCTGACTTAGTACGCCCATGAGTACCGGAGTGCAGTGTAGTGTCATGTATCTGTAGTAAGAGTCCGCCCAAGTGTTGATTTGCTGAACTGCACGTATATCTTCAAGTGAGAGAACTGGCAAGCTTAGTTTCTGTGGCTAACATTCCACTTTTAATGTGGAATATATCCACAAGTGCATCATCTAGGCAACACCCTTCCCCCACTGAGGCACTCATTCTCCAGACGCAGGACGTAGCTGCAAGTCTCCTGATCATCACTGCTGTACGGAAAAATATTACATTTAAATTTTCAACTCTAAGAATGTCACTGATGATAGAAGTGATTTGGGCATTTAAGAACAGTCACTGCACCAACTGACAGCTTAGAAAGTTAATTTTAATTAATAATGGGAAATGTCAAAACGTTTAAATTACGTTGAACGAGAAACTGGCAAGAAGTGTCATGAAATTTTGTATAGGTAAAGTCCTACAAGGACCAAAAGATTCAGAAGCCAGAAGCCAGTGTTAACTAAAGTTGAGTTATTATATATCACCTCTGGTTCTGTCTTCAATATTACTGTTGAATGGTGCATAACTTTTAAGCTCGAAGCCCATGCTTTGCTGTGGGCGAGGCTCTGTAGCATTGCAGTCTCGTCCTGGCTAGAACAGGTCCACTAGTAAACACGTCACCGCTGTGACACTTAGATAAATAAAGCCTTTTCAGTTTTCGAAATTTATATACAGTCAACAACTGGGAGCAGTAGAACATAGTTCACATCTAAGTACAACTGCAGCCATTTGAAGAAAGGCTGTATAAATGGAAAGCAGCAGCATAATCTTGTAAAGGTTTTTCCTGTAATGTGGATCTGGAAACAAACAATCCAAGCTTATCAACAGCTTCCTGAACGTCAGTATCATATATAAAAATTTGGAGGAACTCCAGCTCTCTCTAGGTTGCGTTGAAGTTTCACTCAACGACTTAGAGGCTCGTAGAGACACTAAGAGAGTGTACCCGTATACCATCATTTACCCGTGGTCCACTTTGTACCCGTGGTCCACTTCGTACCCGTGGTCCACTTCGTACCCGTGGTCCACTTCGTACCCGTGGTCCACTTCGTACCCGTGGTCCACTTTGTACCCGTGGTCCACTTCGTACCCGTGGTCCACTTCGTACCCGTGGTCCACTTCATACCTGGGCTTCATCTAGTACCCGCGGTCTATCGTATGCCCGTAATCCACTAATTATTCCTAACAGATTCGGAATTGAATGTTATTTGTACTCCAGCGGGAACTGTCATTTACTTCGCAACACAGGCAACTTAGACTTCCAGCCTGTTTTGCAGAGCGTAAAAAAATAAAGAATTGTTGGTTTGATATTTGCCTCAAGAGGCCACAGCAGATAGGCGTTATATTTAGTATTCCCAGATTCTCAGAAAAAAAAGTATATTGTTTAAACAACTTTTCCAACCATAGTTCCGTGAATTGCAGCAATAGTTTCTATTAGTGATTCTTCAGGTTGAAGACATTTTTAATCTTCCTGAAAAGGAACATTAAAAGAAAATTCAAGGGATACTTAATTTGTATAGACAGTTATTAACTTTTACATTGTTATACACAGTTTTCATCTGAAGTTAGTGTGCCTATTTTAATTGCGTATCCCACCTGGCACAGTTGTATTTAACACTCCAGAAGAATAGAAAGGACATTGAGTACCAGCCTCAAAATACCTGACTGCTCTAGAAGTACAGGCAAGAGAAAACAACAACGTCTAACACCACCTTCGGTACATTGTCTCAGAGGCTTGATGTATTTTTTTTTATTAACACATCGGCCGTCTCCCACCAAGGCAGGGTGGCCCGAAAAAGAAAAACTTTCACCATCATTCACTCCATCACTGTCTTGCCACAGAAGTGCTTTACACTACAGTTTTTAAACTGCAACATTAACACCCCTCCTTCAGAGTGCAGGCACTGTACTTCCCATCTCCAGGACTCAAGTTCGGCCTGCTGGTTTCCCTGAATCCCTTCATAAATGTTACTTTGCTCAGACTCCAACAGCACGTCAAGTATTAAAAACCATTTGTCTCCATTCACTCCTATCAAATACACTCATGCATGCTTGCTGGAAGTCCAAGCCCCTCGCACACAAAACCTTCTTTACCCCCCTCCCTCCAACCTTTCCTAGGCCGTCCCCTACCCTGCCTTCCCTCCACTACAGATTTATACACTCTCGAAGTCATTCTGTTTTGTTCCATTCTCTCTACATGTCCGAAAAACCTCAACAACCCTTCCTCAGCCCTCTGGACAACAGTTTTGGTAATCCCACACCTTCTCCTAATTTCCAAACTACGAATTCTCTGCATTATATTCACACCACACATTGCCATCAGACGTGACATCTCCACTGCCTCCAGCCTTCTCCTCGTTGCAACATTCATCACCCATTCTTCACACCCATATAAGAGTGTTTGTATAACTATACTCTCATACATTCCCCTCTTTGCTTCCACGGACATAGTTCTTTGTCTCCACAGACTTCTAAGTGCACCACTCACCTTTTTCCTCTCATCAATTCAATGATTCACCTAATCCTTCATAGACTCATCTGCTGACACGTCCACTTCTAAATATCTGAATATATTCACCTCCTCCATATTCTCTCCCTTCAATCTGATATCCAATATTTCGTCACCTAATCTTTTTAATTATCCTCATCACCTTACTCTTTCCTATATTCACTTTTAATTTTCTTCTTTTACATACCCTACCAAACTCATCCACCAACCTGTGCAACTTCTCTTCAGAATCTCCCAAAAGCACAGTGTCATCAGCAAAGAGCAAATTGATGTATATATGTATTTAATACCAGCCTGAATACATCTAGTGTGTCATAGGATAGATACACTTAAGACCGAAAAATGTTAGGAAAGAAGACACAGATGCAACTACTGTTACACATTATTTTGGCAACGTTTCGGTCTCCAAGAGCTTTATCAAGCTGTTACAAACGAGAAAGGACAGAGGGTCTATATGGGTACCATGTAAGGTGGAAGAGTAGGCTTACTGACCCATGTGGTAGGTGGTCTACCCCCGGGTATTCCGGGGATCAACGCCCCCGCGGCCCGGTCCATGACCAAGCCTCCCAGTGGATCAGGGCCTGATCAACGAGGCTGTTACTGCTGGCCGCACGCAATCCAACGTACGAACCACAGACCGGCTGTTCCGGCACCGACTTTAGGTATCTGTCCAGCTCCCTCATGAAGACAACCAGGGGTCTATGGGTAATGCCCCTTATTGCTGGCGGCGGCGGCGGCGGCAGTGTTAGTACTTAAGAGTACGTGGTAGTAGTAGTATGAATGAAGGTAACTTTAAGCAGTGCGATGGCAGGGTTTACCGTTTTTCGTAGAATTCTGGCTAGTACCCCCGAAATGACGAAGCTGTCTTCATTATATTTAATGCTATCTGAAATGGCGTTGAATAATGACTCACTAGGCTGGCATCACAGTCTCATTGGAGGAGTTTCTGTGCTGCAAACATGCGTTGTTCACGTTGTTGTTTTTGCATGTACTGATTTGTTCAATGAGACGTGTCTGAAGAATCGCCGTCGCAACCAGTACACCGATCAAAGACTTGACCCGGACCAAAGTGAAGAACCGTGAACCAGTCAACGCAGGTGTTTGCACAATCCATTGAGGAG
Source organism: Cherax quadricarinatus (assembly GCF_026875155.1). Taxonomy (NCBI): domain Eukaryota; kingdom Metazoa; phylum Arthropoda; class Malacostraca; order Decapoda; family Parastacidae; genus Cherax; species Cherax quadricarinatus. The sequence continues at coordinate 6,698,139 of NC_069409.1, forward strand.
GCTGTGACAAGGTATACGTCAGTGAAACAGCACGTACCATCCATAACACGTCTCAACGAACATATCAATGCATGCAGAAACGACAACTTGAACAACGCATGTGTATAGCACAGACACTCCTCCATCTTATCAGATTCAGCCTAGTGATCGAAGAAGCAAACTCCTACGGAGTAAATACCATTTCCTATAAATTTCAACAAATTAAAGTTAGCTTCGTCATTTCGGAGTTATTACCTACTCATAACAATAAACCTTGACATCACACAGTAACCTAGAGTTACCTCTACTCATACTAATACTACTGTAACTACTACTACTTCTGTGTGATAAGTGACTCCGTCTCCTGCTTCGCCTCACCTGACTACAGTATATATGCCACGTCTACACCCCTATGCTGTACTTTCGACAAGATTGGTGGACTGAAAACATCGACTCCAGGCTGAGGGACTGATTACCTCAAACTCCTCCTCCTTACACCCTTCTGATTTGTATTGAACTGATGAAGCCACTGTGTGGTGAAACATTTCCTCAATAAAGATTCCCATATGTTGCATAAGTGTCTCAATCTTCAACTACTACTTCTACCTATTGGGATTTGCTGCCTGGATGAGGTAGAGTGTGGATGTGCTTTGCACTCCTCTACTGTTTACCCAGACGAGCTACTCAGAAAACAATATGGCGCTAGGTGTGCGCCTGAGAGTGAATACTGTGGGCATTGAGCACATTAGTGGGGCTTTAACGCCTACGTCAGTTGAGGTGTTATTGCCCAAAATTACAAGAGAGACATACGGCATCAGAGACGAGGATTTATATGGAGCGGCACTAAATGGTGTTTATAGAATATTCGTGAAGTGCTAACAGCTCAAGTGTATGAGGCGTTGCAGGATCGTTACCAAGATGTCAGCATTAACGTAACACCGGCAGTGAGGGTCAGGTTGATGGATGTATCAAGACATTATTCATGGGTCAAGCTACGCAACGTGCTTTTTGAGGCTGATGAAGCAGATATCAGAAGTGTTTTCGAAAGATATGGGACTGTACATCTAGCCCAACCTGGAAAATGAGTAAAAGGAGCTTACGCAGGACTTCCGGTGGGTACTTTCAATCTTAAGATGACGGTGAGACATCCTATACCCTCGTATGTATATACCAAGGAGTTTAAAACCCAGGTAATGGTGGTGTATGCTGGGCAGAGGCGTACGTGCCGACTGTATGGTGAATATGACCATATGGCGGCAGATTGTGGAAAGCGGAATTGGGCTCCTGGGCCGGCAAGAGGCGGAGCACCTGTGCATGAGAAAACGATGCATGAGGAAGAATGGAGGCAAAGAGGAGGGCATGGTCACATGAGGAGTGAAGAGGTGGTGGCTCCTCCTGTAGAATCGGAAGGGGAAGTGGTGATTCATGAATCACCCAGCCCATTGAAAGTACAGTTGTCGAGTAAGGAGGTGCAAGTGGGCGCAGAAGTGAAAGCTATCGAGGAGTTGGCGACTGTGTTACAGGCTATGTTACAGTCTATGGAGGTGGAGAGTCGCAGCGTGCAGGAACCTGGGATCGTGGTGGAAGGAGGTGTGTGCAGGAGGAGGGAGGACCAGGTGGCACCTGTGATGGACAGTGCCAGCGCCATGGAAGGACATGGAGGCGAATTCAGGGTGGTAGAGGTGGAAGACCATTGTGAGGACTCCCAGGACACAGATATGGAGACGGAGGGAGCAACGAGGAAAAGGGCGGCGGCGTCAGATTCGAACGATGTTCTGACACCTGCGCAAAGGCCAGGGAAAAAGGCATGGGGTTATGGTACCCAGAATGACTCTAAGAGAGGGCCACAACAGAAGGGGGGGGGGATGGTTGGGAAGGAGGGTGGAGTAAGTGGCAAAGGCAATGCCAAGGGGAATGGTTAGAAAGGGAAGAGTCTTGAAATGAGGCGGGGAGGAAAACCTTAAACTGGCCTCAGGTGTGTAGCAATAAATATTAATGGTCTGTGTGATGGTGTAAAACGTGAGTACTTACGGATGTTTTTGAATAGATACAAGGCTGACGTGGCTTTTGTGCAGGAACACAATTTTAAACTTGGTCGTGAATTAGTGGTGCATGGGTACCAGGCTTATGTGTTGCCATCTGACCGTCTGACCGTTTCAAAGGAGGAGTGGGTGTGTTGATCAGGGAGGCGAGCCCGTTTGTATTGCACAGGAAAGAGGGGGGGGGAGAGTATTACGTGTGGAAGGATGGTGGATGGGAGAGAGAGTGGCGTTTGTGTGTGTGTATGCCCCAGCAGAAAGTGAACTGAAAGTAAAGACGGATTTTGAGGGGGAGGAACTTGTGTACTTCCTACGCACGTTACCATCTATGGCAATTGTGGGGGTTTTTGGAATTGTGTAGTTAAGAGGGCAGATGTGGAACCCAGAGGAGCGGTATATTTTTCCTCAGTCTTAGGGGGCCTGTTTAGAGATCTTCAGTTACGTGATGCTTTTGGGGAGGTACATGGGAGGTGGAACATACTTTTATAATATGCGGATATGCGGCTCGTTTGGACAGGATATATTTATCTCAGAGGGTTTTGGTAGTCTTTTAAAACTATTGAGATGGTGTCTTCCGATCATAGGGTGGTAATAGTGGAGGTGGGGTGGGAAGCTTTGGCTCGTAGGCAGGGAAGTTATTGGAAACTGAATACAATGGTTTTGGGGGATGGGGAGGGAGTGGAAGGTTTTGCAGTATTTTGGGAACAGCTCTGTGTGGAGGGAAGGACTGAGGAGGATGTGGTAGGATGGTGGGATAGTGTGGCTAAGGAAAGAATACGTCAATTTTATGTGAAGGAGGGCAAATGCATTAATCAATTGTATTATGGATTGTCAAATTATTTAGAATCTAGATTATGGGATTGTTACATGGGGGGGGAGGTGGTGGGGGTTTACCCTTTGGAGGAAATACAATATGTTGAAGGACAGGATAAGGGATTTGCAAGAAGAGCATTTTGCAGCAGTATGGGTACAAGTGGGGTTGGATGAAGTACTCTGGGGCGACAAGCCATCAGCTTGCGTGCTGCGAGGACAGAAGGTATGACAGCAAATGACTACAATACTGGGATTGCAAGTAATTTCTTCGGTGGGGGGTTTTAGAGAGGGTCAGGTATTATGGGAAACTAAGGGGATGAGTGCATATGCAGATAGATGGTTTGAGGAGTACGGGAAAAGTAGCGGGGTGGATGGCGAGGTTCTTGGGCAGGTATGTTAGTATGTACCGTGCAAACTTGGGAGGAGTGATCAGGAGGCACTGGGTGGGGTCATTGAGGAGGAGGAAATATGGAGAGCCCTTATGGAGATGAAGAAGGGAAAGGCGCCCAGGATAGATGGTTTACCAAGTGAATTTTTAAATACAACACTGGGGTCTGCTAAGGGGTTTCCTACTAATGTTAATAATGCCATGAAAGATGGAGGTAAGATGGGAGAATCGCAGGCAACGGCGGTGGTGGTGTTGGTCCTGTAGGGTAAAAAGCAGAGTACCCTTCGGGATTACCGAGCCATTTCGTTGCTTTGTGCTGATTATGAGCTGTTCACGAAAATTCTTGGGAATAGGCTTAAATGTGTTGTGGGGAGGGTGGTGTTTGAGTCTCAGTTTGGGTTGCCGGGTAGGTCAATGGTCGAGGGCCATGGGATCATAAAGGGATTCCTGGAGGACATGAAAGGGGGAAGAGGGGCGTTGTTGGCATTGGATTGGCTTATGAGAGGGTGGAAAGAGGGGCTTTGCGGGATATTCTCCTCAGACAGGGGTTTGGCGAAGAAATAATTGGGTGGGTGGATACGTTGTGGGGGAGGGAGTCAACATGGAGCGGGGTCTTTGGCAAGGTTGTCCAATATCACAACTATTGTTTGCATGTGTTCAGGATCCTTTTTATAGAATGGTGGAGGATCATCTAAGGAATGGGGGGGGGATGATGTTTGGAAGCCTTGGCCTGGCTTGGTGGGCTATGTTGACGATACAACTATTCTGGTGTGTGAGGAGACACGGTTAGGAGTTTTGGGGGAAGTTGTACACATGTTTGGGAGAGCTACTGGGATGAAGGTAAATCTGGAGAAGTCATTGATAATGGGGCTGGAAGAGTGGGCAGGGAGATTAGAATGGGGATGTGATGTCGTGCAGCGTCAGACTGGGAGTCTGAAAATCTGTGGTGTCATATATGAGGCTGACCTGAGTGCTACAAGGGTCAAAAATTCGAATAAGATGGTGGAACAGGTGCAGCGACGATTGGGAATGCTGCGACCTCACCATTTAACCCTTAGGCAACGAGCAATTGCCATCAATGTTTTACTATATTGTAAAGTCTGATTTGTTTTGGCAGTGTTGCCATTAACAGGAATGGCAATCATGAGTATTCTTAGAATGGTGTTCAAATTCTTGTGGGGTTCAGGGTGCAACTGGTTGTGAATGGAGGTAGTGACATTGCAGATATGTAAGGGAGGGCTGGCTTTGTTGGACTTGAGAAAGCATGTGAAATGTGTGTTCATTAAGAGGGAAGTGATGCGTGCAGATGGATGGAGGGGGGGGGGCAGCTAGATAAGGTACATGATCACCTACGGAAATAGTATGGGGGAGCGGAAATGAAGGAATGTGAAAAGTGTTACATGCCTTAGCGTTAGCCTGGGAACCAAGAAAAGTAAAGGTGGGAACTTTGTGTAAATTGTTAGAGGGACATGTAGTGGTGCTGGTTGAAGGGATCTACCCCATGTATGCATGGGATGTAACATGGCAAAGATTTAGTAAATTAAGGATACGACTTAGGGCCCGTGTGGTTATGTATCGTTTCCTACATGGTATATTGCCAACGGGAGCGATGCTCCGAGATAGGAGGATGATCGAGGGTGAGGGATGTATCAGATACAGTGGGGAAGAGACTGTGTATCATGTTGTCTATTTTTGTGAAGGTTTGGAGTGCATCAGGGTATGGATAAGTAAGGTAGTGGCAAGGATGGGGGGTCATGGTGTGTCGGTATTGCGAGCGTTGAGTCTTGATATGAGTGGGGTGGATGAGGGTGTGGCATGGGGTTTAGCATATATAATCGTGGAGTACATATGTTTTGTGGGGTATGAGGGGAAAGGAGGGTGGGGAAGTGCTGAGAAGGATTTTGGCGGCGATGTTTTATCGAACTTTGTGTCGCAATAGAGACATATATTGGAAAAGGTTGGATGAGGTTTTCTCTGAAGGTTATAGAGGACTAACAATAGGGAATTTATTGGCGTTATAACGGGTTTTTAACTGCAGCGGTGAGTATGTTGGTAAAAGAGTAGGAGTCAGGGGAATTCAACAGGCTGACCTCCTTGGGTGTGAAGTGATGGGTGGATGGGTGTGACTGGAGGTACACATGTGGAACTGGATGTGATGGTGTGAAAAATCTCTTTTGTTTAGTTCCCTTGTTTGGGAAGGTATAAATGACAGTTTAAATATATAACTTTCATAAATATATAACATAAAATATATAACATGAATATTTTCTTTGGTAGCGAATTATGTCTCGCTTGTACTGGTCTTGTAAGTGAATTTTACCATTTCTTGAGAGGGTTGTGGAAAATACGGTATATGTTCCAAAAATACAGTGTATTTTGTATGTAAATTGATGGAATATATTGTAGGTAATAAAAATTAATTTGTAAATAGATAAAGAACCAGTGAAATGGGTGAACGTCGCTGGGGGAGAGTCACCATTGTTTTTTAATTGACCGAGACAAACGTTAGTGAAAATCGGAGGAATTTTCGTCGCTCTAGGGGTTATATTGGGCTTAAAACCTCTCAAATAGGAGCTGAAATTGTTGGATTTGCAGTCCTGCATAATGTGAGCATTAGGCGAGTGAACAGAACAGTCCAGGAACCCCAGCTAAGTCGATGTCTGTATTTATGTTGAAATTCTGGCCAGTATTTTCTTCATATTTAGGCAGGGGTTTGTGTATGATACACCAAGTAATGTCCAGACAAATTGGTGAGTCTTATTATTATAAATTCTCCTTCAATGTATATGTATTCATTTTTTAAATTTAATATACAGTCCACATATTTGTATTAATGTTTACCAGAATTCCTGGTAATGTATATTTCATTTGAAATTAATGTAGGTCCAGAGTGACTTGTGGAGATATGACAGTAGGTATCGAAGGGGGACATATTTGTTATCTAGGTGTCCTAAAATTCCTATATGTCTCTGCAACCTTGATAAAGTTTAATTATCTTTGTTACTTTTAAAAAAATTACTGGAATGTATCTGAGATACATCCAAGTAAATTTAATTTTCCAGAATAGTTGCACATTGGTCCTTGATCGAACTGGATGTAATTAGTGAAGTCATTAATTAGTGAATAAATTACTTAATAATTATATGTGAAATGACAGAAGGAGGTGGATGTTAGGTCCACAAATTTACTTAATGTGTAGTGGATTATTATTATTACAATAATAATTTTGTTAAGCTCAATTGTAGCTAGAATTTATATTAATATATTAAAAATTTATATTATAATTTTCTTATATGTGTAATTGCTAAGCTCAAGTGTAGTTAGAATTTATATTAATGCATTTAAAATTTATATTATAATTTTGCTAAATGCGTAATTGCTAAGCTCAAGTAGCTAGGATCTATCAAAGGTAAGTTGTAATATTTACCTTTATAAAGTGCATAATTAAGTACATAACCACTGTTATTAATTAAGTTGAATTTAATACATTGCGCCATGGGTGAAAATGAGGAAATTAATGTAGATGACAAACACATGGAATTTAAAGCAAAAAAAAAAAAAAATCATCATTGCAGGCTAGAAAGGGTCATGTAACAAAGGCATACAATAAATGTTTGGAATTAATGAATCAAGAAACTGTGAATTCTGTTGGTCTAAAATTGTATTTAGATGCTTTAGGGAGTAGATTTGATTCATACAAATTATATTATAAAAAAATATGAAGGAGATTTGTTAGTAAATTGTACAGATGAGATAAAAATAGATCTTATGATTAACCAGTATTATGAATTAGAAGAAAAAATTCTTTCTTGTAAAAGTCAGGCTTTGAATAAATTAAAAGGTGTAAACCAGGCAGTTAATTAATCTGTTCCAATAAATAAGATGTCTTTGCGAAAACTCCCAGAATTATGTTTACCTGTATTTAATCCTGGAGAAAATTGGGAGGAGTTTTCGCCAATTTTTAAAGCAGCTGTGCATGATAGGAGTGACCTAGCATGTGTTACTAAATTATTTTACCTCAAAGGATAGATAAGAGGAGATGCTCACATACTCATACAAGCCTTTCCCAATGTAGAATCTTACAAGGAAGCAGTTGACTTGTTGAAGGTCATTTATGGTAATATAGAACAAAGTAGGTTGGATCTAGTGAATATTATTGTTAATTTAAAAACTCCAGATCACACTTACAAAGGTTTACAGCAGTTTAGAGTTAAACTGGAAAGCACTCTCAAAACTTTAAGAAATAAATATAATCTGAAGGAATCAGACTGGCTATTGAGTGCCATTGTATAGAATAAATTAAGCTGTAAAACATTTGAATGGATCTCAAACAAGTATCACAAAGGTTATTTTGGTCTGGAGGAAATAAGACTAGGTCTACAAGAATTAATTGTTCAGTTGCAGACCAGCCAACCAACTCATTTTAAAGATGAAACACATAATGACTCTGAGGAATCTGTCAAGTTTCACAAAGGGAAAAATTATCCCAATGTTAATAATCAAAATTAATTCCCTAAAATGAGTTGCATAGGTATATATCAAGTAGCAGGAATCAGAAATAATGATTCTCCACAAGGTAAGAAGAATAAGTACCCTCCTAAGAGTAGTCCAGTTAATAAGAAACCAGTCAAAGAAAGGAGAGATTGTCTTCTCTGCAAGGGTACTCATTTTTCTAAGAATTGCAATGCATACAATTCATGGAAAGATAAAGTTGAAAGATTGGAGGAACTTGACAGATGTATCAGGTGTCTAGGTAATCACAATGTAAAGGATTGTCATGCCAAATTAAACAACTGTTATCAATGTCACAAAGGAAGACACCATATAGTCATGCGTAAGGGTCTATATGATAATGCTAATAATAATTATAATGTTGACAATCCTGACACAACAGTGGCTAATGTAAAAATTGCTGCTAATGTTAATAATGATGGTTTTGTTGAAGTAGCCTTACCTGTGTTACAAGTAAAAATTGATGATAAAAGGCATAAATAAAAAAATGTAACTGCATTATTAGACCAAGGATCACAACATACTTTCATAAAACATAAATGTCTTAATGGGATGAAAGTACAAATGGGAGATCCTACAACTTTAAAATTATCCGGTTTTCTCTCAGATAAAAGGGCTCAATTGTATGACACTGTTTATGTAGCTGTCAGTTTGGGCAATGAGAAAAAACGTGTTAATGAAGTAATTGTAAATAGACTCCCAGAGAAAATATCTACAATAGGGCTTAGTAAAGCTACAGAAAGACTTTTACATAATGTAAATTTAGCACCTTCTGGTGTAAATGATGATTCTGTAGGCCCAATAAATATTTTGATAGGTAGTGATTATTATGCCTCCTTTGTAAAGGGTTTGGTAAAGAAATGTGGTGTCACCCTTTTGAAGACTGCAGGTGGCCATGTAATGTATGGTAGGATTCCTCATAATAACAATGCATGACTAGAGGAAACTATAAATACTATCACTGTGAGTCTTACTCATGAAATCGTGCACCAATATATTTCTTCCATAGAGGATGGTGTTGAGCCAGTGCATAAATTGTGGGAATTAGACAGATTGGAATTAATGTAAATGAATAAAGTCCAGACGATTATTTTACTCAGGAACAGTACCTGAGAGATGTAAAATTTGAATCTGGACAATACTGGGTACAACTTCTGTCGAGACTGAACCATCCAGAATTGCCCACTAATTACAGAATGGCATATGGACAATTAAACCTCAGCTCCGCGAACTGAGTAAGACACCAGGATTGTTGACTGCCTATAATGATATAATTACTGAACAATTAATTAATGAATTTATAGAAGAGGTACCTCCTGAGCAAGCCAAAATTTATGGTCACTATTTGCCACAACACGGAGTGAAGAAGGATTCTAAGACCACTCATCTGAGGATTGTGTTTAATTGTAGTGCCAGGAGTAACAAAAATGTACCTAGATTAAATGACTGTTTGATGACAGGTCCATCGTTGACGGAAAAATTAGGAGATATCTTATTAAATTCCAGGATGAAGAATTATGCCTTTACGGCTGACATAAGTAAAGCTCTCCTAAGAGTGAGTTTGCAAGAGGCTGACCGGGATTGTACCCGCTTCTTATGGCCTGAGAATCCTATTGACCCACTTAGCCCTCTGAAAACCTTTTGCTTTAGGAGCGTATTATTTGGTGCTACATCCAGTCCGTTCCTACTTCAAGCGACGATAAATGCACACCTTAAACGTACGGGAAGTCCACTGAGTAAAGTAATGTGTAAACAATTTTATGTGGACAATTTCGTGGGTGTGACATCAACTGAAGAGGAACTGTTAATGACTTATGGAGAGGCTAATAAAATAATGCAAAGTGCAAATATGCCTCTGAGGGAATGGAATAGTAATTCATCCAAATTAAAGGACAAATAAGTAAAGATGAAGTACCAAAATGTAGTAATGTATTGGGATTAACTTGGGATACTGAGAGAGATTTGTTAATGTTAAAACCTAATAATTACAGTATGCCCAATAAATTAACTAAGAGAGTCTTGCTTGCTGAAGTTTCCAAATGTTTTGATCCACTAGGCTTAGTGTCACCCCTTACTATAAGAGGGAAATTATTAATATAAGAAACATGGAAGCTTGAATGTGCTTGGGATGAAACTCTACCTGAGGAATTCATTAACAGGTGGGATGAAATAATTGGTGATTATGAAAAAATTCCAATGTTGGAGTTCCCACGCCAGGTGGCCAATCCAGATGGGAAAAATATACTCCACATTTTTTGTGATGCTTCAAAATTGGCATATGGATCAGTTGCTTACCTTCAATGCAATAGTGTTATTTCTCTTGTTATGTCTAAAGCTAAAGTGTCTCCAATTAAATCACGTACCTTACCTCAGTTGGAATTAACAGCCATTTATGTAGGTGTCAAATTAGCTAATTATATAAGAAATAAGTTGCAGGAGATAAATATTAGTGACACTGTAATTTGGTCTGATAATGAGGTATCCTTACAATGGATTTGTAATGGAAACAGTAAAATTGTATACATACAAAACAGAATTGCTGAAATTAATTAGATGCAAGAGAAGTATAATAGATTGGGTCAGCATATGTTAACATTTAATCATATACCTGGTAAGGAGAATCCAGCTGATTCCTTGTCTCAAGATTTATGTTATGCTAAATTCGTAAATGCTGTATCATGGTTTAAAGGACCGAGCTGTTTGGTAAATAAAGTTAATTGACCAGTACAAAAGGCATATATTGCTCCTGTTGAAATTACTGTGACCACCGCTCCAATAGTTTGTCCTTCCTAATCAATGTAACTAAGTTGGTGTTTAAATTTCCAAACAAGATGAATATCTCATATAAGTTTTCACATCCTCTTGAATATTGGATACAGAGGGTACAAGAAGAAATCTATGAGAATGAGAATCTGTGAGAATGAGTGATGTATCCAGGCATTATACCTGGATAAAGTTACGTAACGTTCCCTTTGTGGTGGATGAAGCTGATATCAGAAAAGTCTTCGAGAAATATGGGACAGTTTATTTTGCCCAGCATGGTATGTGGGTAGCAGGTGCCTACGCAGGTTTGTCAGAAGGTACTTTTAACCTTAAAATGACATTGAGACATCCCATACCGTCTTACGTTTATCTTCAGGAATTCAGGACACAGGTCATGGTTTTATATCCCGGACAAAGGCATACGTGTCGCATATGTGGTGAGTATGACCACATAGCTGCAGCATGTGAGAAAAAAAGACATGTGCCTGAACCTGTGGTAGAAGATGCAGCCCCTGTCTTATGGGTGACAGGTGAGGATCAATGACCTGAGGGAGGGCGTGGTCGTTTGTGGAGTGAGATGGTGGAGCAAGCTTTTAGGACTGCGGGTGAGTCCCCCCCTCATTTCCCTGCCTCAGAATCTCCTCCAGTGACTTCTGTAGGGATGGTATCACATGAGGAAGTGTTGGAAATAGAGGAAGAATTGGAGGAAGTTTTGAAGACCTTGTCACCTCCTGAGGAGGGAGTTACATCTGAGCAAGAAGTAGCTGGAGAGTTATCGCTTCCAGCTTGTCAACGATATGAGACTTCGGGGAATATTGATGTGACAGAGACGTCAGTGGGATTAATAAATCGTTGTAAGGTGGATGTTGAGGTTCACCGTGAGGCTTCCCCAGACCATGATATGGGGGACATGATTGTAACAAGGAAACGGGCAGCTACGTCAGACTCAGATGATGTAATGACGCCAGCGCAGAGGCCTGGGAAGCAGACTGGGGTGGTAGGAGAGGGAAGAGGTGGCGATGGGGGAGGTCATGATAGGAGACATCGGAAGAAGGGAGGGAGGAAAGACGGTATCGTGAACATAACCTACAGAAATACTAATTCTAGTGGTGAAAAGAGTGAGAAGAGGCAGGGGTGGAAAATTTAACAGGCCTTCGGTGTATGACTGTCAATGTTAATGGCTTATGTAGCAGAATAAAGAGAGAATAGTTGTGTATGTTTCTTAATAAATATGGAGTGGATGTTGTGTTCCTCCAAGAACATAATTTCAAGGAGGGTAAAGTGTTGGAGGTAGCAGGTTATAAAGTGATGACCCTGCCAACTACCCGTTTAAAAGGTGGTGTGGGTATTTTAATAAAGGAGACGAGCCCGTTTGTTTTGCAGAGAAGTGAGGGGGGAGGGTGTTGTGTGTGGATGGGTCGTGGATGGGTAAGCGTGTATCTTTTGTAAGTGTGTATGCACCTGCGGAGAATAGCATGCAGGTAAGGAAGGATTTTGTGTGCGAGGATCTTGACTATTTTTTGCATGCACTTCCGGCAGTAGGAATAGTAGGGGGTGACTGGAACTGCGTTATTAGGGCGGCTGACGTAGAACCAAAAGGGGCAGGACATATGTCTGTAACTCTCAGGGATTTGATGAGGGACATTATGTTATGTGATGCGTTTGGGGGGGGGACAGAACATACTTTTGTTAGGAGGGGATACGCAGCGAGGTTAGATAGAGTGTATCTTTCTCAAGGGGTTGTTGTGAAATCTTTTAATACCGTTGAGGCGGCTATGTCAGATCATAGGGCTGTAGTGGTGGAAGTAGGGTGGGAGGAGCTGCGGAAATACATAGGATTTATTGGAAATTGAACATTTGTGTGTTGAGTGATGAAGGTTTGGAGGGTTTTTCTATTCTATGGAAAGAGCTTTACAAGGAAGCTCAGGAGGTGGATGACATTGTAACATGGTGGGATTTTGTGGCCAAAGAAAGGATAAGAAAGTATTATGTGAGGGAGGATAAACGTATAAACAATTTAAAATATTGGCTTGTGAATTATTTAGAGTATCGATTAAGAGGTTGTTATGGGCAGGAGATGATTGGTGGAGTTTTTCCCATGGACGAAATAGTAGACATAAAAGAGAGATTGCAAACATTGCAAAATGATCGGTTTCAAGTGATAAGGGTGCAAGCAGGGTTAGAAGAAGTTTTGTGGGGGGAACAAACCGTCAGCGTGTGTGTTGTGACATCAAAAGCAAAGGCAGGCGCTGACGGCTATCCCGAGATTAGAGGTAAATGAGACGATGGGGATCTATAGGGCATTGCAGCAGATAAGAAATACGAAGGGTATGAGTGCATATGCGGATATGTGGTATGAAAAGTACTGGACAAGCGGGGATGTGGATGATGTGGAGTTAGACAGGGTGTGTACATATGCAACGTGCGATTTAGGTAATAGTGATAGGACAGCTTTGGGTGGGGTTATTACTGCAGAGGAAATAGAGATTGCTTTACAGGGCATGAGGAAGGGAAAAGCCCCGGGTATTGATGGTCTACCAGTGGAATTTTATTTACAGCATTGGTCGTTCATAGGAGATTTCATGGTTAGGTTATTTAATTGTATGAAGGAGAAGGGTAAGTTGGGAGATAAGCAGACTACAGCAGTTGTGGTGCTGGTCCCGAAAGGTAAGGGGCAGCCCACCCTTCGGGAGTATCAGGCAATATCGTTGCTATGTGTGGACTATAAGGTTTTTGCAAAAATTTTAGGTAATAGGGTTAAATGTGTAGTGGGGAGGGTCGTTTCGAAGTCGCAGTTTGGGTTGCCCGGAAGGTCGATGATGAAGGACACGGGATTCTGGCAGGCAGCCTATGATAAAGTGGAAAGGCGTGCACTGCAGGCTTATAGTTGATTGGGTAAATACGCTGTATAGGGGAGCAAAAATGAGGGTACAAATAAATGGGTGTATGGGGTGGGAATTTGCGATGGGTAGAGGTCTCAGGCAGGGGTGTCCCATGTCACAGATCTTATTTGCGTGTTTTCAGGACCCCTTTTATAGAATGATTGAACGTACCGTCAGTACCCGGGGTGAGGGTGGGGTTGAGGGAGGGACGCTTTGGCCGGGATTAATAGGTTATGTAGATGATACGACTGTTCTGGTTCGTGAAAGGATGTCTATGAAAGTATTGGACGATGTTGTGCAAGTGTTTGAACGTGCCACGGGTATGAAGGTAAACAGTGAGAAGTCAATGATCATGGGGTTGGGCTCTTGGAAAGGGGAGGGGGGTAAGGCGAGTTGTAATGTTGTTAAAAAGTGTGCGGTGTCGCTAAAGATTTGTGGTATTATATACAAGGATGACATGGATTTGGTGCGTGAGGAAAACTCGGATAGGTTATTAGAAAGGATCGTGGGACGTCTGGGTGTTTTGAGGCCCCAGCATCTCACTCTGGCCCAACGTGTGATTGTCGTAAATGTTTTATTGTATAGTAAGGTTTGGCATGTTGCCGCTGTGTTCCCGATTACAGGACGGCGATTGCGGGAATTTTGAGACTGGTGTTTAAATTTTTGTGGGGATCAATGTGTGATTGGTTAAGAAGAAAGGTTGTTATGTTACCGGTGTGCCAGGGTGGGTTGGGATTGAGGGATCTAAGACGGAGGGCCAAATGTGTGTTTCTTAAGTAGGAGGTATTGTGTGTGGGCGTGATGGCGGGAAATATAGAGCAGGTATGTTTGAAGTTGAAGAAGTGGTATGGAGGCGTTGAACTAGGGAATGTGAAATTGTTCTACGGGCCTTGTTGTTGGTTAGGGAACGGAGAAACATTCGAATACTGGTTTTGTGTAGGTTACTGGTGGGTAAGTGCATTGCCCCTGTTGAGGGTTTTTTCCCCATGTACTCGTGGAGAAACATTTGGTATAGATTTAGTAAGCTGAAATTATTGCCTAGGGTGCGTGACGTTATGTTTCGCTTTTTACATGGTATCTTGCCGTCAGGGGCCATACTAAGAACCAGGAGGATAGTAGAGGGAGGGGGGTGTGGTTTTTGTGGAGGGAACGACACGGCGTTCCATGTAGTTTATTTTTGTGAAGGGTTAGAAGACGTCAGCGGTTGGTTAGGTAGGTTGGTACTGAGGGTGGGAGGGAGTGGGGTGGCGTTTCTGCGTGCTTTAAGTCTTGACATGGGTGGTTTAGAAGAGGAAGTCATAAGAGCTTTAGATTATATCATGGTGGATTATATTTACATATCGTGGGTGATGAGGGGGAAAGGGGTTAATGAGGTGCGAAGGCGCGTTCTTGCGATAGCGTTTTATCGTGCGATGTGTCGGAACAGGGAATTTAACGGGAAGAGGTGGGATCAGGTATTTTCGGAAGGATATAGGAGGCTAACGTTAGAAATCCTCGTGAATCTGTGAATAAATCTGAATGTACGATGGTTAAGGTTCTTTTTAATAGCAGGCTCGTCTCCTGGGGGAAGGGGCATGAGAGTATGGTGAATGTTGGTATGGATTGTGTTTCCTGGTTGTCATGGATGTGTGGTTGTGGAGCTTTGAGAGCTCCTTGATACTTATTGTTACTTTTGTGTAATGAATGAAAGAGCAACCCCGAAGGTTTTATCATGTATTTGGAGGTGTTTCTGTCTTGTAATGACCCGATTCCTGAGTCATATGCTTTTAATGGTATATGTAATTGGTTATGTTTATTATGAGTTATGAGGTCATGATATGTGTTTGATATTTGTAGATTAAAATATTTTTATATACTGTTTTGTTTGTGTACATGTATGCATATGCACGGGTTTTCCTTTTTTCTTTTTTTGAAATCAGGTTTTTCTTTTGTGTTACTCTTTAAATATCGTGTTGAGCCTTTGTTAAATGTTAGGCTCTAGTACATTCCTAATATGGGTATGTTAATGTTGTTTTAAAGTTATATATGACAGGTTAATACTCTGTTACTGGTAGTTGTTTTGAGACGTTTTGTTGTAAGCTTTTGCTTTATGTATTGCCATTTTTTCAGAGAGGTTATAGAGCCATTGGTTCTGAGATTTGATGTTGTAATCTTTTTATGTCTATTTATATTCTGGAATTATGTACTGATGTGCTGTTTTTAAATAAAATAAAAAAAATTGCAATTTTTATTTAACCCACACTTGGGAGAATGAAGCTTATGACGACGCTTCGGTCCGACTTCGATTATGGTCACACACCATGGTCCAAGTCGGACCGAAACGTTGTTACAAGTTTCGTTCTCCAATGTGCGGATTATTTGTGTATTGTTCCAGTCAGGATAATGTGACTTTTTTCTTCTTTAACGGGAGTGAGTTGAGTTGGCCATGTGGAAGCAACTGATCAAGGAATAACCTGACTTGGTTAAGACACTGAGTCCAGACTCAACTGAGTGGACAGCTGATCCAGACCCAACTGAGTGGACAGGTGATCCAGACCCAACTAAGTGGACAGGTGATCCAGACCCAACTGAGTGGACTGGTGATCCAGACCCAACTGAGTGGACAGGTGATCCAGACCCAACTGAGTGGACAGGTGATCCAGACCCAACTGAGTGGACAGGTGATCCAGACCCAACTGAGTGGACAGGTGATCCAGACCCAACTGAGTGGACAGGTGATCCAGACCCAACTGAGTGGACAGCTGATCCAGACCCAACTGAGTGGACAGGTGATCCAGACCCAACTGAGTGGACAGCTGATCCAGACCCAACTGAGTGGACAGGTGATCCAGACCCAACTGAGTGGACAGCTGATCCAGACCCAACTGAGTGGGCAGGTGATCCAGACCCAACTGAGTGGGCAGGTGATCCAAACCCAACTGAGTGGACAGGTGATCCAGACCCAACTGAGTGGGCAGGTGATCCAAACCCAACTGAGTGGACAGGTGATCCAGACCCAACTGAGTGGACAGGTGATCCAGACCCAACTGAGTGGACAGGTGATCCAGACCCAACTGAGTGGACAGGTGATCCAGACCCAACTGAGTGGACAGGTGATCCAGACCCAACTGAGTGGACAGGTGATCCGGACCCAACTGAGTGGACAGGTGATCCAGACCCAACTGAGTGGACAGGTGATCCAGACCCAACTGAGTGGGCAGGTGATCCAAACCCAACTGAGTGGACAGGTGATCCAGACCCAACTGAGTGGACAGCTGATCCAGACCCAACTGAGTGGACAGCTGATCCAGACCCAACTGAGTGGACAGCTGATCCAGACCCAACTGAGTGGACAGCTGATCCAGACCCAACTGAGTGGACAGGTGATCCAGACCCAACTGAGTGGACAGGTGATCCAGACCCAACTGAGTGGACAGCTGATCCAGACCCAACTGAGTGGACAGGTAACTCAGACTTAAGTGAGGAATGACGAGTCTGGAGCAAGACTCCTCACCGTGCCTGCCTCACTTAGGGAGTGTTGACGAAGCAGCAAATAGCAGTTAGCTACTGGTGCCTTGTCTGAATATTTCCACACACCTCTAGACCTTAATGACGTTATACTCGTTATACTCGTTATACTCGTTATACCTCGTCACGAGGTATACAATTATTATCGTTGCTCATAACAAGCCACAAAACTTTGTTTGGCAGAACTGTTCTAGATTTATTGATGCTGATTTCCTATGGCCATTTGGTTTTCTCTCGTGTTTTCCACTATGTCTTGCGGCGAGGAGCTGCGTGAGACTCTGATGAGGTGCATGATGAGGTGCATGATGAGGTGCATGATGAGGTGCTTGATGAGGTGCTTGATGAGGTGCTTGATGAGGTGCATAATGAGGTGCTTGATGAGGTGCATGATGACGTGCTTGATGAGGTGCATGATGACGTGCTTGATGAGGTGCTTGATGAGGTGCATGATGACGTGCTTGATGAGGTGCTTGATGAGGTGCATGATGACGTGCTTGATGAGGTGCATGATGACGTGCTTGATGAGGTGCTTGATGAGGTGCATGATGACGTGCTTGATGAGGTGCTTGATGAGGTGCTTGATGAGGTGCTTGATGAGCTGCTTGATGAGATGCATAATGAGGTGCTTGATGAGGTGCATAATGACGTGCTTGATGAGGTGCATGATGAGGTGCATAATGAGGTGCTTGATGAGGTGCATAATGAGGTGCATAATGAGGTGCTTGATGAGGTGCATAATGACGTGCTTGATGAGGTGCATGATGAGGTGCATAATGAGGTGCTTGATGAGGTGCATAATGAGGTGCATAATGAGGTGCTTGATGAGGTGGATAATGAGGTGGATAATGAGGTGGATAATGAGGTGGATCATCTCTTGGTCACAGGATATGGAACACATCACTTTTCTTCCCTAACTCTGAAAACATTTTCAATTCGTTCATCACTGACCATATATTTCCTAATAAAACATTAATAACAGTGTAAAAGACGTTTAATTTAAATACAACTTTTAATTATTATTGGCTTGTCATATATATTTCTTACCCAATAAGAAGAATTGCTGACTTAAGCCGAAACCATAAAAATTAATAGATATAAATTTTTCATTCAAAATGGGTAAATTTTTTTTTAGTTTTTACACCAAATTTAGAAATTTTACCTAATCAAAAATATTGCTCTGAATATATCATAAGTCTATTTAAACTTATTTAATTTTAATTAAAATCAAGATTGCTTATGTAATCTTTTTCTCTGATATTGATGTGATTTTTTTAATATTTTTCAATAAACTTAACTCACAAAACTGACTTAACCTAAACAAACATAATATTTTTGGAGCAAAATTCTACTAAATATGTCATAGATCAGTTCAGATTTATTTAATATTTCTTAAAATAAGAGATTTATTTATGGCTAAAACCAGTTTTAATTTGATTTATTCAGTAGAAAGACCCTTTCCTTGTAGGCCTAACAGGCCGATTTTGGCTTATTCGACACGACATATTAATACACACACACACACACACACACACACACACACACACACACACACACACACACACACACACACACACACACACACACACACACACACACACACACAAACACACACATATAAAATACTGCGTGGAATAGACAAGGTGGACAAAGACAGGATGTTCCAGGGAGGGGACACAGAAACAAGAGGCCACAATTGGAAGTTGAAGACACAAATGAGTCAGAGAGATAGTAGGAAGTATTTCTTCAGTCATAGAGTTGTAAGGCAGTGGAATAGCCTAGAAAATGACGTAGTGGAGGCAGGAACCATACACAGTTTTAAGACGAGGTTTGATAAAGCTCATGGAGCGGGGAGAGAGAGGGCCTAGTAGCAACCGGTGAAGAGGCGGGGCCAGGAGCTAGGACTCGACCCCTGCAACCACAAATAGGTGAGTACAAATAGGTGAGTACACACACACACACACACACACACACACACACACACACACACACACACACATATATATATATATATATATATATATATATGTGTGTGTGTGTGTGTATGTATATATATATATACATATGCAATAAGATCACAGTAAACAGGTGATTTCAGAATATGCAAAACAACCACTGTGAAAGAATAGAGAAATTCCAAGCGCTTTCGTGATTACTCACATTATCAAGGAACAATGAAAGTAATGCATCAAAGGAAGGCATATAAAGGGTCTAGACAACATCTCCCTATCACATCCCAACAACAAAGCAACATCTGACGTGCGACTCATAAGAAAGGGAACACAACAGCAGGCCCGCTGGCCCAACTAGACAGGTCCTTCACACAACCCACCAACAAACTATTCTACCCAAGAAATAAGAATTTTAAAATTTATTATTTGTCCAATGTATTATTAAATTCTTCCCAAATTCTATTAATTTTAAATGGATCTAATTTATAAACCAAAGGAAATATTCATATTATTGTCAAAACTGCTTTTTATGAAACAAGATTCAATTATATTTCTGTCAACCATGGACTTGCCTGATACAACTTTCTCAACTTTTTGAAAATCAATTGGATGGTTAAAATCTCTTACATGAATAAATAGAGCATTGGAATCTTGTCCAGTTCTAATGCTATATTTATGTTGTTTGAATCTTAGTTCGAGACTTTTACCAGTTTGACCGTAATAAACTTTATCGCAAATTTTACAACAAGCTTGTTGACATTTTGAGCCCTATTGTTGGCAAAATTTCTAACTTTAATGTTATAAACAACATAGATTTAGTTGATAAATTAAGCTTCTTGACTGACTTAAATGATTTTAACATGGTTAGTTTTGATGTTACTTCCTTGTTTACGAAAGTTCATATTGATGATTTATTAAGTTTCTGATCTGAAGAACTTGTTAATTATGATTTACCATTGCCAGTTCCTACCATCATTAAACTTATTAAACTTTGCATTGTTGATGCAATATTTGTATTTAATGATAAGTTTTACACTCAGAAGTTTGGTATGGCAATGGGAAATCCTCTTTCACCTGTTTTTAGTAACCTATACATGGAATTTTTTGAAACAAGATTGCTTAACACAATCCTCCCTAATAGAGCTAAATGGTTCAGATATGTTGATATTTTGTGTCTTATGCCCAAGAATGTAGATATACACCATTTCCTTGGCAAATTAAATAGCTTAGCCCATTCTATAAACTTTACTGTTGAGTTTGAAGAAAATAACTCATTGTCTTTTCTAGATCTTTTAATTATTAAGATAATAATGAATTCAAATTTAAAATTTACAGAAAACCTACAAATAACTGTTCCTATGTCCACTATTATTCTTCACATCAAGATAGAGTTAAACTGTGTGTTTTCTCATCAATGTTTTTGAGAGCTTTACGTATTTGTAGTCCAGAGTTCATAGATGAGGAAATATCCAAAATTTATGAAATAGGTAATGATTTGAAATACCCAAGAAATGTAATTGATAAATCTTTTAAAGTTGCTAGAAATACTTTTTACAATCCAAAAAGGGACAACCAGCCTTATTCAACTAAAAATATGTTGGTTCTCCATTACCATGAAAACTTGGTTGATATGCCTTCTCTTCTTAAGACTTTTAATATCAAAGTTGTATTTAAAAATCTTGATACAGTAAAAAAACTTTTGATAAAGAATTCCCCCCAAAATGCTGACGGATGTGACTATAAGATTCCTTGTAAAATTTGCGATAAAGTTTATTACGGTCAAACTGGTAAAAGTCTCGAACTAAGATTAAAACAACATAAATATAGCATTAGAACTGGACAAGATTCCAATGCTCTATTTATTCGTGTGAGAGATTTTAACCATCCAATTGATTTTCAAAAAGTTGAGAAAGTTGTATCAAGCAAGTCCATGGTCGACAGGAATATAATTGAATCTTGTTTCATAAAAAGCAGTTTTGACAATAATATGAATATTTCCTTCGGTTTATATAAATTAGATCCATCTATAATTAATAAAATTTGGAAGAATTTAATAATGCATTGGACAAATAATAAACTTAAAATTCTTAATTCTTGGGTAGAATAGTTTGTTCGTGGGTTGTGTGAAGGACCTGTCTAGTTGGGCCAGCAGGCCTGCTGCAGTGTTCCCTTTCTTCTCCCTTAAATGGTCCAAACGTATATATACGTTTTTTCAACATCTGAAAGTATGTAAAAAAATGTAGATTTTTTTTTATTTTACATGTGAAAACGTGTAGAAAAAACTTTTATCGACATTTTTTTTGTTATATTTGAAAAAATGTAAAAAAAGGTAGATCTACTTTTGCAGCACTACGAATTTGAACGTCGATCTGTTTAGACCGTTTAAGGGTTAAGAGTCGCGCGTCAGGTGTTGCTTTGTTGTGGGATGTGATAGTGAGGTGTGGGCTAGACCCTTTATATGCCTTCCTTTGATGCATTTCTTTTATTATTCCTTGATAATGTGAGTAGTCAC
Source organism: Cherax quadricarinatus (assembly GCF_026875155.1). NCBI lineage: Eukaryota > Metazoa > Arthropoda > Malacostraca > Decapoda > Parastacidae > Cherax > Cherax quadricarinatus. The sequence goes on from NC_069409.1 coordinate 6,719,483, forward strand.
GAAATCGCTTGGAATTTCTCTGTTCTTTCACAGTAGTTGTTTTGCATATTCTGAAATCACCTGTTTACTGTGATCTTATTGCATTAATGGATACCACACGACTCTTCAGAATGTTCTCGATAAGCTTTCCTAATCATAATTCTTTTGTTTCCCAGTTTTCTTCTGCACTGATCAAGTCCCACAAGTTAAAAATTCGACTTAATTTTTTAAAAAATTGTTTAAATGAACAAGTTCTGCCCAAGTCTCTTTTACCCAATAGACTCCTTGACATGAGAGATCGTCCTTTTGATGATTTTATGAGAATTATTCTTCAGAAACATATTGAAATAACTAAAATACAGGAGAAGGAAGCTTTCAAAATATTGAGAAACAAAAAATACTCTTTTAATCAGGCCATTCCATCAGAATGGAAACACAGTATGTTGGATCATTGCTATAATAAACTCAGAAGAATTTGTAATGAACTCAAAAACAAACTACAAAGAAAATTAGACATTTTAATTGAAAATAGTGATTGGACAAAGCATGCTGATAACAATTTTGTAATTAGCTTATCAGATGAAATATTAAATAAAAATACAACGGCTGCTCTAGGTTTTGGCCTAAGTTTTGCAACTTCAAAAAACTTAATATTGTTGAAATTGCAAAAGCCTTTTGCAACTTTGAAAAATTTTCTGATTTAGCCACTGATGAAATTAACATTAGTAAGGGAATGGTATATAGCTCTATGTTAAAACAAAACATCCCCAATTGCCCTCAAAGATTCTTTAAGTCTTATGATGGTTTAGAAAGACACGTAAGAAAACGTTGCAGTCCTGGGACCTTGATCACTTCTAACATACAGAGGTAGAAAGACATTATATATTTAGGCGGAGAGTGAGGTATGAGTGACGCACGTGACCTGAGGAATGTCATGTTGGGATGAGGACGGGTAGGCGATGAAATCATGTGACTCCTGTGTTGTTGGGTTGGTGGTGCTTAAGTATCATGTATGCCAATGTTTTTGAAATTTTCCAGTGTTGCGTTCTATAGTGTCGGTGACGGCGATTAGTGAGGCTTCTAGGCACCGTCTGCGTCTGAGGTCTGGTTCTGTGAGAACGAGTTGTCTCATTCCAGTTCATCAAATGCCCCGTGGAGTCTCTGTGGAGGACACAGGCGTACCTTACATCGACTCTGTTAGAGGCATTTCGATGCTCATTCAGGCGGACTGCAAGATCTCTGCCTGACTCGCCTACATATTTCTTGGGACAGAACCCACAGGGGATAGTGTAGACGCCTGCTGTAGAAGTTAGAGGTGTGGGGCTGCGTTTCATAGTGAAGTCTTTGATAGATGATGTGTTTATGGTGGAAACGTTGATGTTACTCATAGCAAGTGCCCGGCGAGTATTCGTGGCAACATCACCACATGGGAGCACTATGAACTGCTTAGGGGGCTGTTCCACGGGCGGTTTGTTGAGGATAGCTTGTGCCTTAAGTCCTCAATCTCGGATGAAGAAAGATGGGAACTGTTTTCTAATAAATATGTCATAGTGTTTGCTTACTTGTGTTTCTAAACCAACTTGTCGGTATTTATTATCAAGGTTTATACCTTGCGCCTTACTAAAGCAGATAAAATAAATGCAATAGTAATTATGAAAGAAAATGATTACCAAGAAAAAATGAATAATCTCTTAGATGATACTGAAACCTATTCTAAACTTAGAAAAAATCCCCTAGAAGCCGTTAACAGCAATTTCAATAAAACAATAAAACTTCTACTGAAAGGCAAAGATGAATTAATCAGACAATTTACTTCCAATAATCCATATTTACCTTACATGTACGTACTAATAAAAACACACAAAAATAGGGAATCCATGGAAAAATAAACACATATGCAGTTTAATGTGATCCTTTATTGACAACGTTTCGCCCACACAGTGGGCTTTTTCAAGTCACACACTGATCTACCTGGGGTGGAAGGTACGGGAGTATTTATAGTCAGGTTCAGAATGTTGAGGTCAGGTGGAGAATGCTGCATCTGATGATCTACCGGGTGGGGTTATAGAGTCTAAAATCTTGGGTAGCTTGGCAGGGGTATTGGACAAGTTGTGAGTAGACCTTCTGCAGTGTTCTATGTTCTTATGTGGGATAGCGATGAAGAAGTTTCTTGGCGAGTGGTTCAGCTATGTTATAGAAGCCGTTGTTCTGGTTGAAATTGTTGGTTATAGAGATAAGCGATGATTCCAGGATTCTTCGGTATTGAGTGTTGTCTTCTGTGGCTATAAGTCTTGAGTTTCTGTAGTTAATTAAATGGTTGTGTGAATTGCGATGTTGTACACAGGCATTCCTTGTATCGTCAATCCTGCTTGCGTATTGGTGTTCTGAAATACGTGTTTGGAGGTCTCTTGATGTTTCGCCCACGTATAATTTGTTGCAGTCATTACAAGGGATTATGTATACCCCTGCAGAGGATGGAAGCTTGTCCTGTCTACTACTGGTGATGTCCTTGATGGTCGTGGGTGTGGAGGTAGATACTTGGAATGATATATTGGAAAAGATGTTGGAAACATGTTTGGCAATGGAGTTGGTGGGGAGGACTATGTATCTCTTCTCGGCAGTGTCTTCTCTGGGTGTGTTGAAGATGTTTAATGCCTGCCGTCTGCAGTCTCTGATGAAGTGACGAGGATAGTGGAGTTTAGAAAATACTTGTTCAATTATAGTGCATTCTTCCTCAAGGAACTCATTGCTGCAGATTCTGAGTGCGCGCAGGAAGAAGCCTATAATTACACCACGTTTAGTTTTGGTGTCGTGGTGAGAGTAGAAGTGGAGAAGCTCGTTTTGGTTGGTTGGTTTTCGATAGACTTTAAAACGAAGTTCATGGTCAGTTTTGCAGAGAAGAACATCAAGGAAAGGAAGATTGTTGTCGACTTCTTCTTCAAGTGTGAACTGAATTGAGGGCTCGACCTGGTTGAGCTTGTCTTGGAGAGCTTGAACGTTGAAGCGCCTTGGAGTTATGAGGAGAATGTCGTCAACATAACGGAGCCAGGTGACAGTCGAAGGAATAATGGTGGAGAAACGCTCGGCTTCCAGATGTTCCATGTATAAGTTCGCCAGGACGGCACTGAGTGGCGAGCCCATGGGTAGACCAAAAGTCTGTTGAAAGAGGTGATTTTCGAAAGCGAAATACGTAAAGCCGACACATAGTTCAACGAGGTCGATGAAATCGCTGACTGGAATAGGAAGATCAAGTGAATCGTCAATTTTTCTGCGCAGGAGATCGATGGCTTGTGTAGTAGGTACTTTGGTGAATAGGGAAGCTACGTCAAGGCTGGAAAGTTTCTTGTTCCTGATGTTGATGTTGCGAATGCTATTGAGAAGATCACCTGAGTGTTTGAGATGTGCTGGACTGATGGTGCCCAAGAGTTTGGAGAGGTGTTTTGCAAGAATTCCTGAGAGTTGGTGGGGAGCACTGCCTATTCCCGAAGATATGGGCCTCAATGGGATACCAGGCTTGTGAGTTTTTGGTAGGCCGTACATTCTGGCAGGTCTGGGGTTGCTGGGTATGGTGTGCAGAAGTTTCTTCCCTTGTTCTGAGTTCCTCAGAATTCGGCGAGTCCTTTGAAGAAAAGTTTTAGTAAGGTTGTCCACTTGGTTAGTTGTGAGGGGTTTGTAGGCATCTGGGTCATTAAGTAGATTGAGCATTTTGTTCCTGTAGTCGTCAGTGTTCATGATAACCACAGAAACCGAAGCCCTCAGCCTAGGCCTCAAATTCGCAACAGGAATTACGAAACCAAAACAAGACCTCAATTTCATCGCCAAAAACTACAGACACAATAACTCCGACTTCCAAAAAGGTTTTCTTCAAGGCATCATCTCAGCAGCCATCTCTACATGCAGCTCCCCAGTCATACCTCGACGTTACATCATTGCACTTAAAGGTTTAGCAGAAGACACGACCATCAGGGTCACCACCGCTGATAAAGGAGGTGGTGTTGTTATCATGAACACTGACGACTACAGGAACAAAATGCTCAATCTACTTAATGACCCAGATACCTACAAACCCCTCACAACTAACCAAGTGGACAACCTTACTAAAACTTTCCTTCAAAGGATTCGCCGAATTCTGAGGAACTCAGAACAAGGGAAGAAACTTCTGCACACCATACCCAGCAACCCCAGACCTGCCAGAATGTACGGCCTACCAAAAACTCACAAGCCTGGTATCCCATTGAGGCCCATATCTTCGGGAATAGGCAGTGCTCCCCACCAACTCTCAGGAATTCTCGCAAAACACCTCTCCAAACTCTTGGGCACCATCAGTCCAGCACATTTCAAACACTCGGGTGATCTTCTCAATCGCATTCGCAACATCAACATCAGGAACAAGAAACTTTCCAGCCTTGACATAACTTCCCTATTCACCAAAGTACCTACTACACAAGCCATCGATCTCCTGCGCAGAAAAATTGACGATTTACTTGATCTTCTTATTCCAGCCAGCGATTTCATCGACCTCGTTGAACTATGTGTCGGCTTTACGTGTTTCTCTTTCGAAAATCATCTCTTTCAACAGACTTTCGGTCTACCCATGGGCTCGCCACTCAGTGCCGTCCTGGCGAACTTATACATGGAACATCTGGAAGCCGAGCGTTTCTCCACCATTATTCCTTCGACAGTCACCTGGCTCCGTTATGTTGACGACATTCTCCTCATAACTCCAAGGCGCTTCAACGTTCAAGCTCTCCAAGACAAGCTCAACCAGGTCGAGCCCTCAATCGAGTTCACACTTGAAGAAGAAGTCGACAACACTCTTCCTTTCCTTGATGTTCTTCTCTGCAAAACTGACCATGAACTTCGTTTTAAAGTCTATCGAAAATCAACCAACCAAAACGATCTTCTCCACTTCTACTCTCACCACGACACCAAAACTAAACGTGGTGTAATTATAGGCTTCTTCCTGCGCGCACTCAGAATCTGCAGCAATGAGTTCCTTGAGGAAGAATGCACTATAATTGAACAAGTATTTTCTAAACTCCACTATCCTCGTCACTTCATCAGAGACTGCAGACGGCAGGCATTAAACATCTTCAACACACCCAGAGAAGACACTGCCGAGAATAGATACATAGTCCTCCCTACCAACTCCATTGCCAAACATGTTTCCAACATCTTTTCCAATACATCATTCCAAGTATCTATCTCCACAACCATGACCATCAAGGACATCACCAGCAGTAGACAGGACAAGCTTCCATCCTCTGCAGGGGTATACATAATCCCTTGTAATGACTGCAACAAATTATACGTGGGCGAAGTATCAAGAGACCTCCAAACACGTATTTCAGAACACCAATACGCAAGCAGGACTGACGATACAAGGAATGCCTGTGTACAACATCGCAATTCACACAACCATTTAATTAACTACAGAAACTCAAAACTTATCGCCACAGAAGAAAACACTCAATACCGAAGAATCCTGGAATCATCACTTATCTCTATAACCAACATTTTCAACCAGAAGAACGGCTTCTATAACATAGCTGAACCACTCGCCAAGAAACTTCTTCATCGCTATCCCCACATAAGAACATAGAACACTGCAGAAGGTCTACTCACAACTTGTCCAATACCCCTGCCAAGCTACCCAAGACTCTATAACCCTGCCCGGTAGATCATCAGATGCAGCATTCTCCACCTGACCTCAACATTCTGAACCTGACTATAAATACTCCCGTACCTTCCACCCCAGGTAGATCTGTGTGTGACTTGAAAAAGCCCACTGTGTGGGCGAAACGTTGTCAATAAAGGATCACATTAAACTGCATATGTGTTTATGTTTCCATTGTGTCGGTATTTTATACCATTTATTTTCATAGGGAATCCAGTCAGACCAATTATTAGCTCAATAGAATCAGTTTCATATAAATTATTCAAATGGCTTGTTGACATTTTAAGCCCTATTGTTGGCAAAATTTCTAACTTTAATGTTAAAAACAACGTAGATATAGTTGTTAAATTAAGCTAATTAATAGGCTTAAATGTTTTTAACATGGTTAGTATTGATGTTACTTTCTTGTTTACGAAAGTTCCTGTTGATGATTTATTAAGTTTCTTATCTGAAGAACTCGTTAATTATGATTTACCATTGCCAGTTCCTACTATCATTAAACTTATTAAACTTTGCATTGTTGATGTAAAATTTGTATTTAATGATAAGTTTTACACTCAGAAGTTTGGTATGGCAATGGGAAATCCTCCTTCACCTGTTCTTAGTAACCTATACATGTAATTTTTTGAAACAAGGCTGCTTAACACAATCCTCCCTAATAGAGCAAAATGGTTCAGATATGTTGATATTTTGTGTCTTATGCCCAAGAATGTAGATATACACCATTTCCTTGGCAAATTAAATAGCTTAGCCCATTCTGTAAACTTTACTGTTGAGTTTGAAGAAAATAACTCATTGCCTTTTCTAGATGTTTAACTTATTAAGGGTAATAATGAATTCAAATTTAAAATTTACAGAAAACCTACAAATAACTGTTCCTATTTCCACCATTATTCTTCACATCAAGGTAAAGTTAAACTGTCTGTTTTCTCATCAATGTTTTTGAGAGGTTCACGTATTTGTAGTCCAGAGTTCATAGATGAGGAAATATCCAAAACTTTTGATATAGGTAATGATTTGAAATACCCAAGAAACGTAATAGATAAATCTTTTAAAATTGCTAGAAGTACTTTTTACAATCCAAAAAGGGACAACCAACCTTTTTCAACTAAAAATATGTTGGTTCTCCCTTACCATGAAAACTTGGTTGATATGCCTTCTCTTCTTAAGACTTTTAATATCAAAGTTGTATTTAAAAATCTTGATACAGCAAAAAAAACTTTTGATAAAGAATTCCCCCCAAAATGCTGACGGATGTGTCTATAAGATTCCTTGTAAAATTTACGATAAAGTTTATTACGGTCAAATTGTCAAAAGTCTCGAACTAAGATTAAAACAACATAAATATAGCATTAGAACTGGACAAGATTTCAGTACTCTATTTATTCATGTGAGAGATTTTAACCATTCAATTGATTTTCAAAACGTTGAGAAAGTTGTATCAGGCAAGTCCATGGTCGACAGGAATATAATTGAATCTTGTTTCATAAAAAGCAGTTTTGACAATAACATGAATATTTGCTTTGGTTTATATAAATTAGATCCATCTATAATTAATAGAATTTGGGAAGAATTTAATAATACATTGGACAAATAATAAATTTTAAAATTCTTAATTCTTGGGAAGAATAGTTTGTTGGTGGGTTGTGTGAAAGCCCTGTCTAGTTGGGCCAGCGGGCCTGCTGCAGTGTTCCCTTTCTTATGAGTCGCGCGTCAGATGTTGCTTTGTTGTGGGATGTGATAGTGAGGTGTGGGCTAGACCCTTTATATGCCTTCCTTTGATGCATTACTTTTATTGTTCCTTGATAATTTGAGTAGTCACGAAAGAGCTTGGAATTTCTCTATTCTTTCACAGTGGTTGTTTTGCATATATATATATATATATATATATATATATATATATATATATATATATATATATATATATATATATATATATATATATATATATATATATATATATATATGTATACATCATACATGCATCATACATGCAATATTTCATACATACTTTAAAATATTCATAAATTTTCTGTGTGCATTTATGTTTTTTTTTCGTGTTCTAAGATGTGTTTGTGAGGGTCGAGTGTCAGCTCCTGGCCACGTTCCACAGATGACATTGCTAACATCATCATTGTTAACCGACCTTTTCATATCTAACCATGAGGCAATTTATCCGCTAGTGCCTCACAGTGCCTCACACAAGTCATTCAATTTCTCACCAACCCAGAAACTGCAGAAATATGTCCTTCCATTCGAATGGCTCATCTGTGTCTACATCTTCCATCTGTTTGCCCCTGAATCCTGGTCTTCTTAATTTAGTCTGATCTCATCCCATTGTTCGTCTCTCCTTCATGGTCATCCAGTTTACGTCCTTCAACTGGAACTATGTTACAAGGCATTGAAACTTATCGATTTTCATCAAATGTTTGATTAGGATGTGTGTGTGTGTGTGTGTGTGTGTGTGTGTGTGTGTGTGTGTGTGTGTGTGTGTGTGTGTGTGTGTGTGTGTGTGTGTGTGTGTGTGTGAGTGTGTGTGTGTGTGTGTGTGTGTGTGTGTGTGTGTGTGTGTGTGTGTGTGTGTGTTTGTGTGTGTGTGTGTGTGTGTGTGTGTGTGTGTGTGTGTGTGTGTGTGTGTGTGTGTGTGTGTGTGTACTCACCTATTTGTACTCGTGGTTGCAGGGGTCGATTCATAGCTCTTGGTCCCACTTCTTCACTGATCGCTACTAGGTCCTATCCCTGCTCCATGAGATTTATCAAACCTCGTCTATAAACTATGTATGGTTTCTGCCTCCACTACGTCACTTTCCAGACTATTCCACTTCCTGACGACTCTGTATCTAAAGAAATACTTCCTAAAATCCCTTTGACTCATCTGAGTCTTCAACTTCCAATCGTGACCCCTTGTTTCTGTGTCCCATCTCTGGAACGTCCAGTCTCTGTCCACCTTGTCAATTCCTAGCAGTATATTGTATGTCGTTATCATGTCTTCCCTAACCCTCCTGTCCTCCAGTGTCGTCAGGCCAATTTCCCTTAACCTTTCTTTGTAGGACATTCCCCTTAGTTCTGGAACTAGTCTTGTTGCAAACCTTTGCACTTTCTCTAATTTCTTGACGTGCTTGATCAGATGTGGGTTCCAAACTGGTGCTGCATACTCCAGTATGGGCCTGACGTACACAGTGTACAGAGTCTTGAACGATTCCTTACTGATTATCGAACGCTATTCTCAGGTTTGCTAGGCGCCCATACATGCTGCAGCAGTTATCTGGTTGATGTGCGCCTCAAGAGAAGTGCTCGGTATTATACTCACCCCAAGATCGCTTTCCTTAAATGAGGTTTGCAGTCTTTGGCCACCTAGCCTGCACTCTGTCTGCGGCCTTCTTTGCCTTCCCCGATCTTCATGACTTTGCATTTGGCGGGGTTAAATCAAGAAGCCAGTTGCCGGACCAGGCTTCCAGCCTGTCCAGGTCTCTTTGTGGTCCTGCCTGATCCTCATCCGATTTAATTCTCCTCATTAACGTCACATCGTCTGCAAACAGGGACACTTCTGAGTCTATCCCTTCCATCATGTCATTCACATATACCAAAAATAACACTGGTCCTAGGACTGACCCTTGTGGAACCCCGCTCGTGACAGGCGTGTGAGTGCATGTATGTTTGTGTACTCACCTATATGTGGTTCCAGGGGTTGATTTACAGCTCCTGACCTCGCTTCTTTGCTGGCGGGGCCAGGAGCTACTAGGTCCTCCAGATTATTCCACTTCTTGATAACTCTAAGGTTGAGGAAACACTTTCTAATATTCTTATGACTCATGTCTGTTTGTAACTTCCATTTGTGCCTCTTGTTGCTGTCCTCTTCTCCTTGTTAATAACTCTTTCAATATTTTGTATGTCGTTATCATATCCCTCCCTAGTGCTCGTGTTTTCCAAATCATCAGGTTAGTTCCTTTGCCCCCTCCTTATGGAACATACCTCTTCATTTTCTACAATTTATTGAAGTGATTGACCAGGTGTTGGTTCCATACTGGTGCTGCATACTCCAGTATGGGCCTGACGTACACGGTGTACAGATTCTTGAACGATTCCTTACTAATCAAATCAAATCAAATCAAATCAAAGTTTATTCTTTATAAGGATTACAATGCGGGATTTACAGATTTTGGTTGTGTGGCTTACATGTAATAAAATACTAATTACAGAGAGGGTCACTAGAACACCTAGCATGGATAGGCGTCGAGACGCTATTCTTAGGTTTACCAGGCGCCCATATGCTGCAGTAGTTATTTGGATGATGTGTGCCTCAGGAGATTTGCTTGGTATTATAATCGCCCTACGACCCTTTTCCTTGGGTAAGGTTTGCAGGCATTGGCCCCCTAGCCTATACTCTGTCTGCAGTCATCTTTCACCTTCCCCAGTCTTTACGACTTTACATTTGGTGGGACTAAACTCCAGGAACCAGTTGTTGGACCAAGCTTGCAGCTTGTCCAGATCCTTCATAGTCCCACATGATCCTCATCCACTAAAATTCTCCGTATTAGCTTCACATCGTCTGCAAACAGGGACATCTCAGAATCTATCCCTTCCTTCATGTCATTCACATATACCAGAAACAGCACTGGGCCTAGGACTGACCTCTGTCGAACTCCGCTCGTCAGAGGCGCCCACTGTGACACCTCGTCACGTACCATCACTCGTTGTTTCCTTCTTGTCGGGTATTCCCTGGTCCATTGCAGTGCCTTTCCTGTTATTCCTACCTGCTCCTCTAGCTTTTGCACAAATCTCTTGTGCAGAAGTGTGTCAAAAGTCTTCTTGCAGTGCAAGAAAATGCAATCTACCCACCCCTCTCTCGATTTCTCTGTCTTACTTCTGTCACCTTGTAAAACTTCAGTAGGTTTGTGATTCAGCATTTCCCTTACATGAAACTGTGCTGGTTGTCTTGTATAATCCCATTCCTTTCTAGGTGCTCGCTTTGTCTTTTCCTGACAAGTTTTTCCATGACTGTGCATAATATGCATGTCAGTAACACTGCTCTGTGGTTTAGTGCCACCTGCCTATCTCCTTTCTTAAAGAGTGGACTACATTTGTCTTCTACACATCAGGCAGTTACCCTGTTTCGATAGATGTGCTGAAGATTGATGTTAATGGCACATGCAGTGACTCTGCTCCCTCTCTCAGGAACCATGGAGAGATGTTTTCTGTTCCCACCTCCATTGAGTATCTAGCTCACTTAGTAACCTGTTCACCTCCTCCTCCTCCTCCTCTGTTGTATGTAATGTGTCCAGCACTTATTTATGTACCCTTCCACCCCAGTTTGCTGGAGTCCTTTCTGTCTCCAACGAGAACACTTTCTTCAGTCTCGTGTTGAGTTCTTCACATACTTCTTTTTCGTTTCTATTGATCTCCCCTCTTTCCTTCCTTCCTCAGCCTGATAACCTGGTCCTTGACTTTTGCTTTTCTCCCGAGTTGGTAGTACAATAGCTTTGGGTCAGATTTGGCTTTCGATTCTATGTTGTTTTCATGTTACCGCTGGATGTACTCCTTATTTGTGCATATTCATTTCTGGCTCCTCGACTAATCTCTTGATTTTCCTGGGTCCTTTGTCTTCTGTACTTTTTCCATTCTTTAGTGCACTTAGTTTTTGCCTCTCTACACCTATGGGTGAACCAAGGGCTCGTTCTGATCTTCCCGTTATTTCTGTTGCCCTTAGACACGAACCTCTCCTCTGCCTCCTTGCATTTTGTTGTTACATAGTCCATCGGTTCGTTAAATGAATTTCCCACCAATTCTCTTTCTCACTGAACCTCTTGCAGGAAATTCTTCATGCCTGTGTAGTCTCCTCTTTTTTCAGGTTGGCTTCTCATAATGCTACTCCTGCTTCCCTCCCCACTTGTAACTCTACTATGTATTCAACGCTCAGAATCACGTGATCACTAGCTCCGAAGGGCCTTTCATATGTGATGTTCTTGATGTCTGAACTACTCAAGGTGAATATGAGGTCCAATCTTGCTGGTTCATCCTCTCCTCTCTCTCTCTCTCTCTCTCTCTCTCTCTCTCTCCCTCCCTCTCTCTGGTAGTGTCCCTAACATGTTGATGCACGAGGTTTTCCAATACCACCTCAATCATCTTGGCTCTCCATGTTTTGGGTCCCGTATGTGGCTCCAGGTTTTCCCAGTCAATCTCCTTCTAACTGAACTCACACATTACAGGTAACTTTGTCGTACCCATGTGAGCCCTTCTGGCCACCTCAGCTAATGTGTCCACCATGGCTCTGTTACTCTCTTTGTATTCTTCTTTCGGCCTTCTGTTCTGTGGCGGGTGGTACATTACCGCAATTACCTTATGGCCCCCAAACTGAATTGTTCATACTGTGAAGTCCCTTTCTACCATTCTGTACATTCCTTCCATTTCCTCAAATCCCAACCGATTTTTGATGAGCAGTGTAATATATACACACACAATGACATGATTATGTGATTCGAATTTAAATTACCCGTAAAGTGTACATAAGATTATAGAAGGGTGATGGTGTAGGGTGTGTGTGGTGGGAAGTTAACAATCTATATGCAACATTAAATGTTTGTAAACAAGAAAACAACTACAATGATAACCATGTGTTATTTGTGGAGAAACATGGCAAACAAGTAGACAATTATGCCAGCTGAGACAGCAATCCATCTGTTGACTGCAAACAAATAGCTGCTAGTGCCCCGAGCTGTAAACGAAAAAATGTCAAATTAGTCGAGTTGACAGACCTGGGTATTTATGGTTTGCCATTACCTGTACCAACAATGTTTGAGCTTATTGAACTTTATATTTTTGATGCAACGCTTGTGTTTAATGGCGAGTTTTACACACACAAGTTTGGTATGGCAATGGGAAATCCTCTTTCACCAGTCCCTAGCAGCTTGTGCATAAAATATTTTTGAAATAAGAATGTCTAACAGAATCCTTCCTGATACAGCTAAGTGGTACAGATATGTTGATGTTTCAGGCCTAATGCCTGAGAATATAGATATAAACCATTTTCATTTTTTTCAGTTAAAAAAATCTAGATATTTCCATAAAGTTTACTGTTGAGTCTGAACAAAATTGCCTTTTTTAGATGTTTTAATTAAAGGGAACAATGATTTTAAAAGAAAAAATATACAGAGATGCAATATGTAACTACTCTTATGTGCAATGTTATTCTTCACATCCTGATGGAGTTAAAGTTTTTGTATTCTTATCATGTTCTTGAGAATTCTGAATAATTGTAGCCCAGAGCTCATAGGTTAAGAAATTTAGAGGTTAAAAAAAATGAAAATTATTTAAAATGACCAAAAAACATAATATATCAATTCTTTAAAATTGCCAGAAACACATCTTACAGTTCCAAAAAGGACAAAAAAAAAAAAAAAAAAAAATCAACCAAGAATATGTTGCTTCTTGCTTCTGCCTTACCATAAAAACCTTCACGATATACCTTGTTTGCTTAAGAAATTTAAAATCAAATTTATATTTAAAAATCTTGATACAGTAAAAAAAAAAAATTACTGGGAATCTACAAGATTCCTTGTAAAAAAAAGTGATCAAGTTTATTATGGTCAAACTGGGAAAAGCCTTTAACCAAGATTACAACAACATAAATATAGCATTAGAAATGGAGAAGGGTCTAATGCTCTGTTTCCTCATGTGAGAGATTTTAACCATCCAGTTGATTTGTAAAAGGCCAAGAAAATTACATCAAGCAGGACCGTGGTTGAAACACCACTGAATCATATTTCATAAAAAAATAGTATTGGTTTTAATATGAACATTAGTTCATCGTTATATAAATTAGATTCTTTAATAATTAATAGCATTCGTGAGGAATTTAAGCCATGCCTGACTTATAAATTGTTCTTGATATGTCACCTGATCAAATCTTCACTACACCGTCACACTCAACATGCTAAGTCAGGTGTCAGGTCATAGGTTAAGTCATATCTTAGTTTACTTATTTACATATATGCTGTAATCTCATTATATATATATATATATATATATATATATATATATATATATATATATATATATATATATATATATATATATATATATATATATTATATATATATATATATATATATATTTTATTTTTATTATCACACTGGCCGATTCCCACCAAGGCAGGGTGGCCCGAAAAAGAAAAACTTTCACCATCATTCGCTCCATCACTGTCTTGCCAGAAGGGTGCTTTACACTACAGTTTTTAAACTGCAACATTAACACCCCTCCTTCAGAGTGCAGGCACTGTACTTCCCATCTCCAGGACTCAAGTCCGGCCTGCCGGTTTCCCTGAACCCCTTCATAAATGTTACTTTGCTCACACTCCAACAGCACGTCAAGTATTAAAAACCATTTGTCTCCATTCACTCCTATCAAACACGCTCACGCATGCCTGCTGGAAGTCCAAGCCCCTCGCACACAAAACCTCCTTTACCCCCTCTCTCCAACCTTTCCTAGGCCGACCCCTACCCCTCCTTCCTTCCACTACAGACTGATACACTCTTGAAGTCATTCTGTTTCGCTCCATTCTCTCTACATGTCCGAACCACCTCAACAACCCTTCCTCAGCCCTCTGGACAACAGTTTTGGTAATCCCGCACCTCCTCCTAACTTCCAAACTACGAATTCTCTGCATTATATTCACATCACACATTGCCCTCAGACATGACATCTCCACTGCCTCCAGCCTTCTCCTCGCTGCAACATTCATCACCCATGCTTCACACCCATATAAGAGCGTTGGTAAAACTATACTCTCATACATTCCCCTCTTTGCCTCCAAGGACAAAGTTCTTTGTCTCCACAGACTCCTAAGTGCACCACTCATTCTTTTCCCCTCATCAATTCTATGATTCACCTCATCTGTCATAGACCCATCCGCTGACACGTCCACTCCCAAATATCTGAATACATTTACCTCCTCCATACTCTCTCCCTCCAATCTGATATTCAGTCTTTCATCACCTAATCTTTTCGTTATCCTCATAACCTTACTCTTTCCTGTATTCACCTTTAATTTTCTTCTTTTGCACACCCTACCAAATTCATCCACCAATCTCTGCAACTTCTCTTCAGAATCTCCCAAGAGCACAGTGTCATCAGCAAAGAGCAACTGTGACAACTCCCACTTTGTGTGTGATTCTTTATCTTTTAACTCCACGCCTCTTGCCAAGACCCTCGCATTTACTTCTCTTACAACCCCATCTATAAATATATTAAACAACCACGGTGACATCACACATCCTTGTCTAAGGCCTACTTTTACTGGGAAATAATTTCCCTCTTTCCTACATACTCTAACTTGAGCCTCACTATCCTCGTAAAAACTCTTCACTGCTTTCAGTAACCTACCTCCTACACCATACACTTGCAACATCTGCCACATTGCCCCCCTATCCACCCTGTCATAAGCCTTTTAGAAATCCATAAATGCCACAAAGACCTCTTTAGCCTTATCTAAATACTGTTCACTTATATGTTTCACTGTAAACACCTGGTCCACACACCCCCTACCTTTCCTAAAGCCTCCTTGTTCATCTGCTATCCTATTCTCCGTCTTACTCTTAATTCTTTCAATAATAACTCTACCATATACTTTACAAGGTATACTCAGCAGACTTATCCCCTATAATTTTTTCACTCTCTTTTATCCCCTTTGCCTTTATACAAAGGAACTATGCATGCTCTCTGCCAATCCCTAGGTACCTTACCCTCTTCCATACATTTATTAAATAATTGCACCAACCACTCCAAAACTATATCCAGACCTGCTTTTAACATTTCTATCTTTATCCCATCAATCCCGGCTGCCTTACCCCCTTTCATTTCACCTACTGCCTCACGAACTTCCCCCACACTCACAACTGGCTCTTCCTCACTCCTACAAGATGTTATTCCTCCTTGTCCTATACACGAAATCACAGCTTCCCTATCTTCATCAACATTTAACAATTCCTCAAAATTTTCCCTCCATCTTCCCAATACCTCTAACTCTCCATTTAATAACTCTCCTCTCCTATTTTTAACTGGCAAATCCATTTGTTCTCTAGGCTTTCTTAACTTGTTAATCTCACTCCAAAACTTTTTCTTATTTTCAACAAAATTTGTTGATAACATCTCACCCACTCTCTCATTTGCTCTCATTTTACATTGCTTCACCACTCTCTTAACCTCTCTCTTTTTCTCCATATACTCTTCCCTCCTTGCATCACTTCTACTTCGTAAAAACTTCTCATATATATATATATATATATATATATATATATATATATATATATATATATATATATATATATATATATATATATATATATATATATGCAAAACAACCACTCTGAAAGAATAGAGAAATTCCAAGCGCTTTCGTGACTACTCACATTATCAAGGAACTATGAAAGTGAAGCATCCAAGGAAGCTATATAAGGGGTCGGCCAGCACCTCACTATCAGATCCCACAACGGTTA
>NC_069409.1:6738128-6740628 GCF_026875155.1 Cherax quadricarinatus
CCTCTTCATGATCGCTACCTAGGTCACTCTCCCCGAGCGTGAGCTTTATCATACCTCTGCTTAAGCTATGTATGGATCCTGCTCCACTACATCGCTTCCCAAACTATTCCACTTACTGACTACTCTGTGGCTGAAGAAATACTCCTAATATCCCTGTGATCATCTGTGTCTTTAGCTTCCAACTGTGTCCCCTTGTTGCTGTGTCCAAACTCTGGAACATCCTGTCTTTGTCCACCTTGTCAATTCCCCTCAAAAATATTTTGTATGTCGTTATCATGTCCCCCCTATCTCTCCTGTCCTCCAGTGTCGTCAGGTTGATTCCCTTAACCTCTCCTCGTAGACATACCTCTTAGCTCTGGGACTAGTCTTGTTGCAAACCTTTGCACTTTCTCTAGTTTCTTTACGTGCTTGCTAGGTGTGGGTTCCAAACTGGTGCCGCATACTCCAATATGGGCCTAACGTATACGGTGTACAGGGTCCTGAACGATTCCTTATTAAGATGTCGGAATGCTGTTCTGAGGTTTGCTAGGCGCCCATATGCTGCAGCAGTTATTTGGTTGATGTGCGCTTCAGGAGATGTGCCTGGTGTTATACTCACCCCAAGATCTTTTTCCTTGAGTGAGGTTTGTAGTCTATTGCCCCTAGACTGTACTCCGTCTGCGGCCTTCTTTGCCCTTCCCAATCTTCATGACTTTGCACTTGGTGGGATTGAACTCCAGGAGCAATTGCTGGACCAGGTCTGCAGCCTGTCCAGATCCTTTGTAGTTCTGCTGGTGTTCGTCGAGTGTATTCTTCTCATCAACTTCACGTCATCTGCAAACAGGGACACTCAGAGTCTATTCCTTCCGTCATGTCGTTCACAAAATACCAGAAACAGCACTGGTCCTAGGACTGACCCTGCGGGACCCCGCTGGTCACAGGTGCCCACTCTGAACACCTCGCCACGTACCATGACTCGCTGCTGTACTTCCTGACAAGTATTCCCTGATCCATTGTAGTGCCTTCCCTGTTATCCCTGCTTGGTCCTCCAGTTTTTGCACCAATCTCTTGTGGGGAACTGTGTCAAACGCCTTCTTGCAGTCCAAGAAAATGCAATCCACCCACCCCTCTCTCTCTTGTCTTACTGCTGTCACCATGTCATAGAACTCCAGCAGGTTTGTGACACAGGATTTCCCGTCCCTGAAACCATGCTGGCTGCTGTTGATGAGATCATTCCTTTCTAGGTGTTCCACCACTCTTCTCCTGATAATCTTCTCCATGATTTTGCATACTATACATGTCAGTGACACTGGTCTGTAGTTTAACGCTTCATGTCTGTCTCCTTTTTTAAAGATTGGGACTACATTTGCTGTCTTCCATGCCTAAGGCAATCTCCCTGTTTCGATAGATGTATTGAATATTGTTGTTAGGGGTACACATAGCGCCTCTGCTCCCTCTCTCAATACCCATGGGGAGATGTTATCTGGCCCCATTGCCTTTGAGGTATCTAGCTCACTCAGAAGCCTCTTCACTTCTTCCTCGGTTGTGTGCACTGTGTCCAGCACTTGGTGGTGTGCCCCACCTCTCCGTCTTTCTGGAGTCCCTTCTGTCTCCTCTGTGAACACTTCTTTGAATCTCTTGTTGAGTTCTTCACATACTTCACGGTCATTTCCTGTTGTCTCTCCTCCTTCCTTCCTTAGCCTGATTACCTGGTCTTGACTGTTGTTTTCCTCCTGATGTGGTGTTACAACAGTTTCGGGTCAGATTTGGCTTTCGCTGCTATGTCATTTTCATATTGTCTTTGGGCCTCCCTTCTTATCTGTGCATATTCGTTTCTGGCTCTACGACTGTTCTCCTTATTCTCCTGGGTCCTTTGCCTTCTATATTTCTTCCATTCCCTAGCACACTTGGTTTTTGCCTCCCTGCACCTTTGGGTAAACCATGGGCTCATCCTGGCTTTTTCATTACTCTGTTACCCTTGGGTACAAACCTCTCCTCAGCCTCCTTGCATTTTGTTGCTACATATTCCATCATCTCATTAACTGGCTTCCCTGCCAGTTCTCTGTCCCACTGAAACCCCGTTCAGGTAGTTCCTCATTCCTGTGTAGTCCCCTTTCTTGTAGTTTGCTTCATTCGTCCTGGCCTTCCTGCTTCTCCCTCCACTTGTAGCTCTACTGTGTATTCGAAGCTTAAAACCACATGGTCACTGGCCCAAGGGGTCTTTCATATGTGATGTCCTCGATATCTGCACTACTGAAGGTGAATACTAAGTCCAGCTTGCTGGTTCATCCTCCCTCTCTCTCTTGTAGTGTCCCTTACGTGTTGGTACATGAAGTTCTCCAGTACCACCTCCTCATCTTAGCCCCATGTATCTTGGCCCCCATGTGGGTCCAAGTTCTCCCAATCGATCTCCTTGTGGTTAAAGTCCCCATGATCAGGAGCTTTGCACTGCATGCATGAGCTCTTCTGGCCGCTCTAGCCAGTGTGTCAAACCATCGCTCTATTGCTCTCGTCGTACTCT